>SJYV01040759.1:0-10530 GCA_006410875.1 Neotragus pygmaeus | reverse complement strand
TTGTTCCAGCAGCTTCCCACCCCAGCGGAAGGGCCTTACAGAGACAGAAAGTGCAAACTTGCGGTGCACGACAGAATTTAGGGGGACGGAGGGCGCAGAGAGCGGGTGCAGGGGTCCGCGGAACCCCTGCCGCCTGGCCAGGGCGAAAAGGGGTCCCCTGAGCGCGGGTTGCTGGGGTACCTGGCGGCGCCTGCGGGGCATCACCCAGCGCAGTTCCCACGAGGAGCAGCGACAGAAGCATCAGCCAGAGGGGGCGAAGCGAGTCCATGGTGTCCGGATTCAGACGTTGCCGGCGAGAGGAGGGTGCACAGCGTCCAACCTCCAGGCGGTCTGGATCCCAGCGCGGTGGGTGCCTCTGCTTTTGTAGGGTTTAGCGGCCCTCAGAGACGGGACAGGGCGGAGCGCGCCTTCGTGGAGCCTGGAGGGGAGGCTGATTCATGCCCCTGAGCTCTGTGACCCGGCCGCCTCCCTGCGCTGGAAAGTGTGTGCCGGGGAGAGGAATTCCCCGCCAAGCTGAACCTGGCCCCAAACTTTCTCCCGCGGCTCTTCGGGGATGACCCAGATGAAGCATTGTGTCAGAGATGGGAAGTCGACAGGCTGGAGGGAAATGACCTGGGTGTGATTGCACAAGGTTCCAACTTGCAGCATCACGCAGAGGCCTGAATCCACACTTTGAAAGCACAAAGTCCATGTCTTTGGCGGGTAGAAAGTGTGAGACTCCTAGGGCCCAAGGAAGCGGGGCTTATTACATTAGATCCTTTAATTAGATTAGAAATGTAAGCATATGCGTATCTGTTTACCTTTAGACATAGATATGGGCTTCCCTGGCGGCTCAGATGGTAAAGAATCCCCCTGCAGTGAGGAGTCCCAGGTTCAATCCCTGGGTAGGGAAGATCCCTTGGAGGAGGGAATAGCGACCCACTCTATTCTTGCCTGGAGAATTCCATGGACAAAGGAGCCTGGCAGGCTTCAGTCTGAGTGACTAATACTTTCAACCACATATTCCAGTAGGGGTCTAATTTACATTTCATGGGTTCATAATATGTCTAAGTGTATAGTTGGATCAATTTTGACAATTATATATACCTTTGTAATCACCACTCCAATCCAGAATTAGAACATTTCCATCACCCCAGAACATTCTCTTATACCCTTTCCCAGTCCATCCTTCAACCCGAGGCTAGGGACAATAACTCTTCTGATCAGCATAAATTGGATTTCCCTGTCCTAAATCATGCAAACGGAATCATAAAATATGTACTGTTTTGTACTTCACTTTACTGTTTTTAAGACACACATATGCTACTGTAGGGGCTTTCCCTCGTGGCTCAAATGGAAAAGCTGCCTGCAGTGTGGGAGACCCAGGTTCAGTCCCTGGATTGGGAAGATCCCCTAGAGAAGGGAATGGCAACCCACTCCAGTAGTCTTGCCTGGAGAACCCCACGGACAGAGGAGCCTGGCGAGTCACAGTCCATGGGGTCCCAAAGAGTCGGACACGACTGAGCGACTAACACACACACTCACATGCTATCTTAAGAGTTTGTTCCTTGTAAATGTTGAGTAGCCTTGCAATGTATGAGTATACAACGAATGTCCTATTACTGGATGGTTGTATTATTTCTAGTTTGGGGCTA
Source organism: Neotragus pygmaeus (assembly GCA_006410875.1). Taxonomy (NCBI): domain Eukaryota; kingdom Metazoa; phylum Chordata; class Mammalia; order Artiodactyla; family Bovidae; genus Neotragus; species Neotragus pygmaeus. The sequence goes on along the minus strand of SJYV01040759.1, from coordinate 8,896 downwards.
CTACTATGAATAAAGCTGCTTTGTGTATGCAAACAACTTTTATTGCTCTCGAATAAAATATTTTAAAATGTTAGAAACTGCCAATCAGTTTTCCAAAATGATTCTCCACCCCTATCAGCCCTGTGTTTGAGTCATAACTGTGTTTTTGGACCCGGAACAGGAAAATCCAAAGAGCAGTAGCCTTGGGGGATGTGGTGAGTAGGTCCTGAAGCTTTGACCAAATCAGCTGCTTCCCACACATTTCTCGGTGTCAGTTTGTCTATTACCATTCACTGATGCTTTGACATAATAGCCTGAGCCTAGCCTTTGGTTTATACAAAACAAATGATTTACACTGGGATTTTATATGAAATGTTAAGTATATTTTTGGAGAATATTTTAATGGGTTCTCTTGATGACTGTGTCTTTCCTTCCTCCACCTTTTCCTCTTGCTCTATTTAATATTCTTTAAAAAGTAACTATTTCTAGCTTCTTCTGAAGACACTGAAGGGAGTTTACAAGCGTTCTTTCCAGTTTTGGAAAATCTCTCTACTCAAGGTGAGTTAGTAACCTGGGATATTTCCACATATATTGCCTAGGGTCGTTTTCAGTTTTCCTGGTATCATGGCAAAGAACTATATTCCTAGGAAAACCAGCCTGGTCTGGAAATACTCTGTGTCATTTATACTGTCAGATTGCTAGATATCTGTGGTTAAGAGTGATGAGATTATAAGGATAAAGGTTGAACAACCAGTTTGCCAGGAAGGAAAAATGCAATGGGGGAGGGGTGTGTTGGTTTGAATATTTTCCATGATTTCCGTGGCATAAATGCTCCCAGTTAATGGCTGATTCCAAACCACCAGAGTTGGAAATGGATGAATACAGTCGAGTTCACCAGAGCCAATGTGAGCTGGCTCCAGCAAGTCAAACATTGAGGCAGCCAGTTGGTTTTGGAAAGATATACTCCTCTGAGAATCAGATTAGATCTTCCCAATACCTCCCAAATACTAATAGGGGAGGGAAATTTTACCAGACATTTAGCCAGGATCATGTTGAGATAATCACTTCATGGCAAATAGATAGNATTGAGGCAGCCAGTTGGTTTTGGAAAGATATACTCCTCTGAGAATCAGATTAGATCTTCCCAATACCTCCCAAATACTAATAGGGGAGGGAAATTTTACCAGACATTTAGCCAGGATCATGTTGAGATAATCACTTCATGGCAAATAGATAGGGAAGCAATGGAAACAGTGACAGACTATTTTCTTGGGCTCCAAAATCACTGCAGATGGTGACTGCAGCCATGAAATTAAAAGACGCTTGCTCCTTGGAAGTAAAGCTATGACAAACCTAGACAGAGTATTAAAAAGAAGACACAGTACTTTGCTGATAAAGGTCCATATGGTTTTTCCACTGGTCATGTATGGATGTGAGAGTTGGACCATAAAGAAGACTGAGCACCGAAAAACTGATGCTTTTGAACTGCAGTGTTGGAGAAGACTCTTGAGAGTCCCTTGGCCTGCAGGGAGATCCAACCAGTAAATTCTAAAGGAAATCAATCCTGAATATTCATTGGAAAGACTGATGCTACAGCTGAAAGTCCAATACTTTGGCCACTTGATGGGAAAAGCCGACTCATTAGAAAAGACCCTAATGCTGGGAAAAGATTGAAGGCAGGAGAAAAAGGAGATGACAGAGGATGAGAAAGTTGGATTGGCATCACTAACTCAATGGACGTGAGTTTGAGCAAGCTCTGGGAGATGGTGAAGGATAGGGAAGCCTGGTTTGCTGCAGTCCTTGGGGTCACAAAGAGTCAGACATGACTGAGTGGCCGAACAACAACAACAATGTTGAGAAGAAAAGCTAATTCAGCTTCAAAGGTAACCTATTTCCATTCTTCTGAATTTGTTTAAATATGTCTCCCAAGTGGACTAAAAACAGATTCAAGGATTGAGACCCGAGACACAATTACCATTCAGCATTGACTATTGTCAATTCTGTTCTTTGTTCTCAGCTGCTAGCAATTTGTGATCACTTTTTGCTTCATGTATTAATAGAAAGAGTAATATTTTGAATTAGGGCAGATTATTTTGGGGAATTTCACAGTGCAGTGGGAAAGCAGACTTGGGAGTCAGAGGGTACCTGGATTTTCTTTCTTTCCTCTTTGGAAAAGTTACATAAACTCTTAGAGCCTCAGTTTTCTTACCTGTGAAATGGATATAATAACTGTCCCCTATAAGTGTGCTGTGAGGATTTGACTCAGACAGTAAAGAATCTGCCTTCAAGCAGGTGACCCAAGTTCAATCCCTGCATTGGGAAGATCCGCTGGAGAGGGAATGGCTACCTACTGTAGTATTGTTGCCTGGGAAATCACATGGACTGGGGAGCCTGGCGAGCTACAGTCCATGGGGTTGCAAAGAGTTGGACGTGACTAGGCACATACACATACATGCTGAATATAAGATGCGTTCCAACTAATATAAGAAAAAAGGAGTGTCTTAGAATTGACAAAATACACAGTTCTTAAGGGATTAGTCCCGGGTCTNCTACAGTCCATGGGGTTGCAAAGAGTTGGACGTGACTAAGCACATACACATACATGCTGAATATAAGATGCGTTCCAACTAATATAAGAAAAAAGGAGTGTCTTAGAATTGACAAAATACACAGTTCTTAAGGGATTAGTCCCGAGTCTGGAAGATCCCCTGGAGGAGGGCATGGCAACCACTCCAGTATTCTTGCCTGGAGAATCCCATGGACAGAGGACCTAGTGGGCTATGGTCCATGAGGTTTCAGAGTCAGACACGATTAAGCGACTAACACACACATACACGTGAGGATTAAAAGGAAATCACCTAGGAACTCAGAGAGATGCGCTTCAGCTCCTCACACACAGGCACAGAATCCACTGGAGTCACCCCATGTCCCAGTTCCCACTGAAAGCCTTGGCACAACATTTAAGTTGGAGCACCAACCACAACTGAGAAGCAGAGCACCACGAACTGAGCTTGCAAAGCTGCAGCCCGCGACTTTGCTCCCATCAGATTTCCTCTTTGACTGAGCTCAGAGGTCACCTCTCCAGTTCAGAAGGTGTAACGCAGTCAGACATTGCTTTGTGAGGAGCTCTTCTGGGGAGGTGAGCTTCAGGGCTCTCTCAGCCCCAGCAGGCGCCCACTGCCCTCCAGCCTGCTGTGTAACAGACGGAGGGGCCCGAGGGCAAGGCCAGACCTCTCGCCCCTTGAGGTACAGAGGCGATGGATGCAGGCTGCGGTCTGTGCACAGAGGTGCTCTAGACACAGCCATTTCCTCCCTTGTTTTTTAGTCTCTCAGTTGTGTCCTACTCTTTTGCAACCTCATGGACAGTAGCCTTCCAGGCTCCTCTGTTGTCCATGGGATTTCCCAGCCAGGAATACTACAGTGGGTTGCCCTTTCCTTCTCCAGGGGGGTCTTCCTGACCCAGGGATCGCACCCACATCTCTGCATCTCCATCATTGGCAGGTGGATTCTTTACTGCTGAGCCACCCCAGAAGTCCAGTTTCCTCCGTTGCTCTGTCCCAAATACAGCGTGTTTCTAACAGCTCTGTGACCACTGAGCAGGGACAGGGAAGGACAGCTGAACACATGGGGGAGTTAGGCGTGTGAAACTGTCAATCCAGGTGATCAGGAGGAACATTACCCCTCAGTTGCAAAACCCTTGAGTATTTCTATTTCCCTGAAAAAGATCTTTTCCAATATAAGAGGAAGCTAAAATTCCTGGGACTACTTTAAGTTGCTGAATTTATTTTTAGGACCATGTGGAAAGGAGCTATGTGACCACTACAATCAACCTCCATACAGATATCATAGTACTTCTATTTCCTTAAACCTGTGTCTAGGCCAAAAGATTAGCACAGCACAGCTGAGGAACAGAATTCCTTTATCTGAGTCAACAGGAAGTGCAAGGCTGGAGGGAACTGGGAAGAACAGTCACCCAGATTGATTTGTCACTGCCAGACCAAGCAACAGCTCTAATGGCGCAGCTAAAGACAGAGGCTCAAAACAGCTTAGAGATCTGTAAAATAAGGCATGGAATTCTTACATTCTTATAGTGCGTGTATGAATGCTCAGTCATGTCCAACTCAACCGAGCTGACAAATAGAAGCCTATGGACTGGAAACAACCAGGCTCTTCTATCCATAGGATTCTCCAGGCAAGAATCCTGGAGTGGGTTGCCATGCCCTCCTCCAGGGGATCTTCCTGACCCAGGGATCGAACTCAGATCTCCTGCATGCAGGTAGGTTCTTTACCACTGAGAAACCTTTGAAGTCCCCATTCTTATAGAATGAATGCTGAAAAGAACTGTCCATACCATCTGTTCCAGTATTGTTATTTTACCTTTACGAGTTGAGGCCTAGAAAGATAAAATGGCTGGTCATGTTCACTTGCCTTCGTTGTTGGCCGAGCTGAGCCTAGAACCCACCTTCCTAATAATCAGCCCTGGATTCTTTCTGATGTAGCCAGACCGAGGCTCTTTCCACTGCGTCAGGACCTTAGAGTATTTGCTGCTTCATTTCTCAGTCATGTCCAACTCTTTGCAACTCTGATCTTCTGTCCAGAACACTGGAGTGGGTTGCCGTGACCTCCTGCAGGGGATCTTCCAAACCTGGGGATCCCCCAGGTCTCCTGCTTTGCAAGCAGATTCTTTACCATCTGAGCCCCCAGGGAAGCCCTTAGAGTATTTAGTGTTCACGTAAATACCAGAATTGGAGCACACATACGCTCCTGTGAGTTCAGGAGCGGTATTTTGTATGTCAGACCCTCGCCTCTGTTCTTTTCCACCCCCTCCCCCACCTTGGCCCCATAACAAGTGGATGTGAAGCTGCTTTGGAACACAGTTGCTTCTAGAATTCCCAAGTCCTGAGCGTTCTGTTCTGTCCCCTGAGAGCCCCACAGACTTCAAAGGTGACCATGAATTTAAGGAAAGGATTGAGGCAGATGGTCTTCCTCTCCGTCAGATACCCGAGGGAGTGATGGCCTGTCTAACTTTTGAGTGAGTGAGAATTAATTTAACCCAGTGATTTGGGGATGCATATCATGACATAACATCACCCCTTAAGGAGTTACATTGCTGCTGCTGCTGAGTCGCTTCAGTCGTGTCCAACTCTGTGCAACCCCATAGACGGCAGCCCACCAGGCTCCTCCATCCCTGGGATTCTCCAGGCAAGAACACTGGAGTGGGTTGCCATTTCCTTCTCCAAGTTACACTGATAACTCATCAATAAAGAAAGTTCTTGCTGCCTGTTAGTTTAGCCCTGTTAAAATAAAATCTGAAATGAGTCCAGCTGGCACTAACAAGGAGTTTGCACATCTGCAAAAAAAGGCAGCTAATCCCTTCTGAGTGAGTCAGTAGTCACGAGAGTTTTGTTAAAGTTTAGACAGTTCCTTCGCCAGCTAGACATTCTTCTAGTGGGTTGGGCCATGGAAGAAATGTTTGCTCTATTGCACCCTCTGTCGGACACAGACATTATCATTGTTACATAATAAGGTGGAGTCACTTAAAAGCATGAGACATTCCCTATGCCTAGTTTTATTATTCTCCTTCTCCCTAAGCAGAACAAGATAATGAAGTATGTGTCTCTTACTGTGGTCATTCTTTCATTCACCTATTTTAAAAGTAAGCAGATTAAACATTTACAGTGTGTCCAATTTTGTGCCTTTGTGTACATTTAGGATACAAAGATGAAAAAGATAAACACACTAGTTATCTCATGACAAAATAGGGTAGATGGATAAACACTCTGTGATCCAGTTGCAATATAGTGTTCTTAGTACAATATTAAAAATCTGTACGAGGTTCTATGGGAGCATGGAGTAAGAAATCAAAACTTAAGCAAGAGCTCAATTCACAATAAAAACCAATCCAGGTCAATATATCTCATATTGCGTCTTCTGTGTCTGTGGGACACAGGCTCTTTTCTTCATCAGCTAGTTGCTTTGGTTGGTTCTTTTAGGAGCTGGGGTTATAGTAAATCATTACCCTCCTCAAGAAGGCAGGATTTCAGAACCTCCCTTTCTCTTCTTCCTAAATGTATGTTCCATCAAATGTCATGCCTACTTGAGATGCAGACCATCTTTTTTCTCTTTCAGGTTGCTGGACATTTACCTGTGTAGGGCACCGAGAAGGTTGGGACAGATTTTGAATTATTTTACCCAAGTTTTTAGCATTGTGCAGCTTCACCATCTATCTGGAATTCTAGCTGAGGTTACCAATCCACTAGAAAGAGTGGCAGGTTAAGAATGAGGGAAGGAAGGAAAAATTTCCCTGAACTCTTGTATACCACGTGGGATCCTCGATAAATGTTTGTTCAGAGTTTGCATTGTACTTTGCACTCATCAGCTCATTAAAAGCCCCCACAATAATCACTTGAGGAAGATACTTTTTTCTCCCCACTCTGCAAATGAGGAAGCTGAAGCTTTCGATAGATATGTGACTTCGCCAAAACTACATACAGAAGTAGCACAAGCAGTCTGGTTTCTGGCTCCCCTGGCCTCACTGTGCCCACATCCTTTTCTCCCATGTTCATGGGGACTAGAGTCAGACTCATTTAATAGAACATGTGCTCGTGGCCCTAGTTCAGTACCTGGGCAGCTCTATCTCAGCTTTCCTTTCTCAAGTATGAAGTTATAATTGAGAACTAGCAGAGAACTGCAATTTAAATGCACTGCTCTAATGCTCCTAGAGAAACATCTGCCGAAGTTGGTAATCAGATAAGAGGATTGGGAGAGTTAATCGCTAAAGACCTTATTTTCAGGGTTATATTTAGCAGAGAGTAATGGGTCTTGACCTTTCAAGTGTAAAGATACACTTTCATGAGAAAGTCTTGTTATTTTTATACTCTAGCCCAAATCCCATGTTGGTTATACATTATTTACTAATGTGTCATAATAAGCCATTTAAACGTTCATTTGCTGTAGCTTTATGTAGAAAAGTTTTGTGTATTAAGTCACAAAGGAGGGACATTTGGGGGCAGAAGGAGATGNACTCTAGCCCAAATCCCATGTTGGTTATACATTATTTACTAATGTGTCATAATAAGCCATTTAAACGTTCATTTGCTGTAGCTTTATGTAGAAAAGTTTTGTGTATTAAGTCACAAAGGAGGGACATTTGGGGGCAGAAGGAGATGTGAGCTGCAGTTTGAAAGGGGCTTGCAATGTGGGAGACCTGGGTTCAATCCCTGGGTTGGGAAGATCCCCTGGAGCAGGAAGCGCTACCCACTCCAATATTCTGGCCTGGAGAATTCCATGGACTGTATAGTCCACGGAGTCGCAAAGAGTCAGACATGACTGAGTGACTTTCATTTCACATACATCTCCTAGCACTCACGTTTTGCTTTTTTCCCTCTTATTGACTGTTAGTGAGAGGAAAACTGAGCTGAACTGAAATGTTTGTATTAGAAGAGAATTGAGTACTAGTCTGGACTGGATATACTGAACGAGCCAGTGAAGGGCGAGTTGTTCCTACTGGTCAACGGACTGTCCTGTATTCTCTAGCTTCCTTTCTCTTACAATAGAGGNAGCTGAACTGAAATGTTTGTATTAGAAGAGAATTGAGTACTAGTCTGGACTGGATATACTGAACGAGCCAGTGAAGGGCGAGTTGTTCCTACTGGTCAACGGACTGTCCTGTATTCTCTAGCTTCCTTTCTCTTACAATAGAGGACATGCCCTGGTCCAGAGATCAACCTCTTGGCCACTTCTCTGGGTCCTTTCTTCTCTTGCTTTCTCAAGGGCTTCACTCACCGCTCTGTGACATCGGCTCTGACCCCTTTCTCATCCTTCAGCACAACACCCAGCTTGTAAGTTTCCATGTGGAGTGCTCTCTCTCTGATTTTTTTCATCCCAAACTTGCAGTTCATATTTGACTCTATGGCCCTTTCCTATTAGGATCCGACTTCACCACTCCCTTTCCCAGCAGAACTTCTCAGAAATGTCATCTTCACTATCTGCATCCACTTCCTCATCTCCCCTTTTTTCCCACATTCCATTCAATAAGCTTTCACACTGAGAAGAGGAAGAAAAAGTGCTCTTGTCAAGGGCAGCCCATCCCGTTGCTACACCCTACTGGACCTCCNCTATCTGCATCCACTTCCTCATCTCCCCTTTTTTCCCACATTCCATTCAATAAGCTTTCACTTTGAGAAGAGGAAGAAAAAGTGCTCTTGTCAAGGGCAGCCCATCCCGTTGCTACACCCTACTGGACCTCCCAATACATATGACAAAGCAGCTGGCTCTAAGGTCACCAGAGACCACATTTTCCCAACTCTATTTTGTCTAATCTTTCAGCAGTAGCTAACAATTTCAAATCCTTCATCATTCTTGAAATGCCTTTTTTCAGTCTTCATCATACTATATTCTTTTGGTTTTTCCCTACTTAGTTGATTTAGTAAGACCTGGAAAGTAGGATCTCATAAATATCTGGGGAATAAACAATTTTTTATTATTACCACTCTTCTACTTCTTTTCAAGTGTCTTAAAAACCCAACTTGTTCAGTAGAAACAGAGAACCAGAGTTGCCCTGGGGAAGAAAGTGAGTTGTCATAGAATCTATTTGAATGTCCAGAGTCACTTGTGCTCAGCTACAAGTTGAAAGAGATTGGTATGCAATCTGTGTAATAAAAATAGCAACAAATACAAAAGCAACTGGCTTTGAAAAGCCAAATATGATAAAATGTGTGATCAACTTGATTAGATGGAAGAAAAAAAAACCCCAAACACAAACTATCTTTTATGTGATAGGAAAAAAACTCTCAACAGAAAAAGAGAGATTTATGGAAGGATGTAGTATAGACACAGTAAGATATAAGAATGTTATGCTCCAGGTCCAGGTCCCCACATAGACGAACAGATCAACTCACCACAGCATGCAAAAGCA
>SJYV01040755.1:0-11890 GCA_006410875.1 Neotragus pygmaeus | reverse complement strand
CACATCTTCTTTATCCATTCCTGCATGGGGGGGAGGCGGCAATAAATGGTAATTTCTGAACCATCATAATCTATTTGTTTCGTGATGGACCTCCACCATTAAGTTAATTTACCCAACTTTCAGAATATCCAGGAGAAAAGCAAATATTTGAATCCAGTTTTCTCAACCTCAGGAGCCTGGATCTCAAACCAGAGCATACACCATCTCCTTTTAATTTGTTTTTTTATTTTTTTAAAGAAAACTTTAAAAAATTGTTGCCTTAAAAAACCCTTTAAAATTTTTAGACCGAAATGATCCTTTCCTTGGGGAAGACAATCTTGTTTGGCCATGGGAGGTATTGCCAGATATAGGAATGCAAGGAGGCACAAACCTGGTGCCTAGAACTTAACATGGGCTCAGTCTGGTTTCCTTATAATATCTGTGGTGGAATGCAGAAGTGGAGGGACTAGGCAGAAACAGGAGACCTCTAAGCACCTGATGTCTGAAGATCCCACAGAGAATTCATAAGTGGGAATAACTAGAAGAGGGCTTCCCAGATGGCGTGACTGGTAAAGAACCCAACTGCCAGTGCAGGAGATGTAAGAGACACTGGTTCAATCCCTGGGACAGGAAGGTCATGGCAACCCACTCCAGTATTCTTGCCTGGAGAATCCCATGGACACAGGAGCCTGGTGGGCTACAGTCCAGGGGGTCACAAAGAGTCAGACACACTGAAGTGACTTAACGCGCACACACACAACCAGAAGAGCCAAATTATTGGAAAAAGTTCTGAAGCTGGGAAAGATTGAAGACAAAAGGAGAAGAGGGCGACAGAGGCTGAGATGGTTAGATAGCATCACCTACTCAATAGACATGAATTTGAGCAAACTCTGAGAGATAGTAAAGGACAGGGGAACCTGGTGTGCTGCATCCCATGGGGTTGCAAAGGGCTGGACATGACTTAGTGACTGAACGATAACAAACCAGATATTTTTAAAAAATTAGGAGCCTAAGCATGAAAAATAGGAAGATTTGTGAAAGAGGTTTCTTACTTTGGACTTCATAGCATGAGTTACTGTATCTCTTCCTCTTTTGTAGGTGTAACTTTGCTTCGAATCTGGCAAATAGCCTAGAATTATTTAAGGCCATTCTTCATAACCCTCATTTGAAACACCTGAACCTCTATGGCAGCAGCCTCTCCCATATGGATGCCAGGCAGCTGTGTGAGGCGCTGAAACACCCAATGTGCAACATAGAAGAGCTCATGTGAGTCTTGGGGTTGTCCTCCGTGATGTAGATTTTTCCCTGTGTGAACTCGGCAGATCGAACACACCTATCTCCTTTCCTGCCGTGGTCTCTCACATGTTTCACCACCTCCATCTCAGTATCAGTAGACCTACTACGATAAGGATGGATGGCTTCTCAAGGGCAAAGCTTCCTCTCAGAAGGTCTGTCCCATCTTTTCTTTTGTGCTCACTTGAATGACCTCACAGATACCTTATCTGATTCTCCTTGACTCTCCTCTCAACCAACCCTACCAAAGCCATAACTCCAGTTTCTTGTCCCTTGAAGACAGTCACAGAGACTTCAAATGAGAAAGGTTATGGATGATTACAAATGTCATCTTGGAATCTGGCAGATAATAGAGGATAGAGGGAAAGTAATTTCCCCCAAATCATTGCTTTCTCCTGAAAATTATCTGGGATGCCTTTAGTCTCATTGAAGTGAAGTGAAGTCACTCAGTCGTGTCTGACTCTTTGCAACACCATGGATTGTAGCCTACTATGCTCCTCCATCCATGGGGTATTCCAGGCAAGAATACTGGAGTGGGTTGCCATTTCCTTCTCCAGAGGATCTTCCTGACCCAGGGATCAAACCCAGGTCTCCCGCACTGTAGGCAGACACTTTGCCATCTGAGCCACCAGGGACTCCTTAGTCCCACTGGGGGATTTCTAAACAGACTCAGTCTTTTTTTTCAGCAGGAAGAACAAAGAGAAGTAGCAGAAATAGCAATAAACAAAAGAATTTGTTAAACCCACCAAGAAGACATACTCTTCTCTCCACCAGTAATATGACTGACAGATCACGTGCACTGGGTTAGTTTCACCTATCAAGATTCATCAGAAGGGAGAGGAGGGTCCCTGCATAAGAGTTGTTTGAACATACAGCCTTGCTTTGTTGTTACGGTTCAGTTGCTAACTCGTGTCCAACTCTTTGCGACCCCATGAACTGCAGCACACCAAGCTTCCCTATCCTTCACTATGTCCCAGTTACTCAAACTCATGTCCACTGAGTCTGTGATGCCATCCAACTATCTCATCCTCTGTCGCCCCCTTCTCCTCCTGCCTTCCATCTTTCCCAGCATCAAGGTCTTTTCCAATGAGTCGGCTCTTCGCATCAGGTGGCCAAAGTACTGGAGCTTCAGCTTCAGCATCGGTCCTTCCAATAAATATTCAGGATTGATTTCCTTTAGGACTGACTGGTTTGATCTCCTTGCTGTCCAAGGGACTCTCCAGAGTCTTCTCCAGCACTACAATTTGAAAGCATTTCNACTGGAGCTTCAGCTTCAGCATCGGTCCTTCCAATAAATATTCAGGATTGATTTCCTTTAGGACTGACTGGTTTGATCTCCTTGCTGTCCAAGGGACTCTCCAGAGTCTTCTCCAGCACTACAATTTGAAAGCATTTCTAATTTGAGTGGAAAGCAACAGCGATTCATGTGGAGAATTGTGTAATTACCTCTGCTTTTTTAAAGAGTCTGGAGTTGGCAGGTGCTGGATTGGAGGCCCTGATGTGGTCCAGGGCCAGTTGCGCAGACACCCTGTAAACACCCCGGCCCCCCCCACCACCCGTCTCTCCCGCAGGCTGGGGAAGTGTGACATCACGGGTGAAGCCTGCGAAGACATCGCCTCTGTTCTCATCCACAACAAGAAGCTGAAGCTTCTCTCCCTGTGCGAGAACGCCCTGAAGGACGATGGGGTGCGGGTGCTGTGTGAGGCCCTGAAGAACCCAGACTGTGCCCTGGAGGCGCTGCTGTGAGTCGGTGTCGGGGAGGGGAGCCCGGGGGGTATGTCCGCAGACCGCAGTGACACCATGGTCCAGCAAAGCGGGCTTGCCCCGCAGGGGTGCCTGAGGTTGAGTTGATGAATTCTAGAGACGCAAGAGGAGCCCTTAGCATCCAGCTTGGTGCCCTGGTTATCATAAAGACGCTTGGTGCTTCTGTAGGTATACTGGGTGCTTGGTGGTGGGGGAGGGATTCATCTGATTACTTGCAGGTGTGGGGCTTCACACGTCCTCGGTTATCACTGGACCCCTTTCCCACCCCCAGTGTCCCCAAGCTCTTTCTTGCCTGGAGAAAGAGGTTATTCTGTTTTTTTGTTTTCTATAAACCAAACTGATTGTCGGTGGCAATACAAAAAGTTGTCTATTTGCCCAGGGGGGCCACAGGAGAAACTTAGTGTTAATTTCAAAAGAATACCTTAAAATGGGGGAAGGGAGCAAGCAAGCCCAAGAGTATGAAAGTGAATAGGTAGTCTAGAAACAAAGCTTTTGTGTGTGGGCATGTACACAGGTGTGTATATAGACATAAGTATTACATGCACACCCAAAGAGGCATTTACAATAGAAGAAGGCTAGAATGTTATTACTGAAATGATTTTTTTTATTATAAAAAAGTCAATACTAAAAATAAGTTCCAGGAACATGAAACATTAAAACCAAACTATTAAAAAAAATAAGGGAAAACTCTGAACTATAATGATTTAGACCAAGAAATATTTAGAGGCACAAAAGAAATTACATATTGGAAGATGAAAGGACTTGGCTATTAAATCTTGCCTGATGTTATTCAGTAAATAAAATTAAAGCATATTCAATAGTTGGTAATTTAAGTGGGATATATTTATCTAAGAGTTCTTTAAAACACATCATTTAACCTTTTTTTGTTTTTAAACTTGAATCTTTATTCCTTAAAAATGAAAGACTACTGAAGATGCAAGAAAGTCACTAGTAATTTTAAAAGAAAAAATGTTCAATCTATTTCTATACTTTTTATTTTGAACTAGTTTTAGGCTTGGAACAAAGTTGGAAAAATAGCACAAAAATTCTCTTATAACCCTTACCCCATTCCCCTGATGTTCAACCTTTTTTTTCCCCTTAAAATAGTTAATATTTTTAGTATTTAAATGTTTAATACCATTTTAAACAAATATGCAGATTTTAAAAATATATTCCACTAGGTCAGAATTCTGCATGGGCAGATTTATAGTATAATAGAAAGCATTAAGTTTTTTGTAAAGTCAATTGGCTAATAAAAAAATATGAAAAATCTATTTATAACAAACCTTAGAACGTAAAATTTTTGATGCAAGGTGTTAATTCAGTATAACGTAAAATGGCAGAAAGTGGAGATATTTAGGGAAGGCATAATTGTAGAGTCATGGAAAATTTGGAGATTATATTAAGTGACTGTTAAAGTCTTTCGTTTTCTTCTTCTAACATTTTATTTTGTACTGGATTATTGTTGATTAGCAATGTCCTGATAGTTTCAGGCGGACAGCAAAGGGACGCAGACATATCTATACACGTATCCATTCTCCCCACAAGCCCCCCTCCCATCCCGGCTGCCATGGAGTGCCCTATGCTCTCCAGTAAGTCCTTGTTGGTTCTCCATTTTAAATACAGCAGCGAGTATGTGTTTGTCCGGAACTCCCTGATTATCCCTTCCCACCTGACCATAGTTCATTCTCCAAGTCTGTGAGTCTTTTTCTGTTTTGTGCCTAAGTTCATTTGTATCATTTCTTTTTAGATTCCCCTTGCTACACATTTAACATTTTTTAAATTTATTTGTGGTCTCGCTGGGTCTTCACGGCTGCGCACGGGCTTTCTCTAGTGCCGGAGAGCAGTGGCTTCTCCTGTTGCGTGCAGAGGCCAGGTAGCTGTGGCTCACAGGCTTCACTGCTCCGAGGCATGTGGGATCTTCCCGGACCAGGGATCGAACCTGTGTCTCCTTCATTGGCAGGTGGATTCCTACCCACTGAACCCTCAGGGAAGTCACCTCTGCTACACATTTTAATCCTCTTATTTTTCTAAATGACCACAGAGTACAAGAAAGTTTGTACATGTAGTTTCATGAAAAGATTACCCTATCGAGCTTTCGTGGGCCTCCCAGGTGGCGCAGTGGTGTAGAATCCGCTTGCCGATGCAGGAGACTTGGTTTCCATCCCTGGGTCAGGAAGACCCCCCCGGAGGAGGAAATGCCAGCCCGCCCCAGTATTCTTGCCTGGGAAATCCCACGGACAGAGGAACCTGAAGGGCTAGAGTCCGTGGAGCTGCAGAGCAGGCGTGACTGAGCGGCTGAGCACAGGACTCGCGTCGGCTGACGGATGATGTGTGTGTCTTGCAGGTTGTCACACTGTTGCTTCACCTCTGCAGCCTGTGACTACCTCTCCCAAGTCCTTCTGGGCAGCAGATCCCTGACTTTTCTCGACCTGGGGTCAAACGTCCTGAAAGATGAGGGAGTGACAACTTTGTGTGAGTCAGTGAAGCGCCCAAGCTGCAACCTACAGGAGTTATGGTACGCCTGGCTGGGGTGTGTTTGAATGTCAGTGCTTGATTTTGATTTTTGGCTCTTGGCAGCCCAGGAAGGGAACAGGAAGAGAGGAAAAGCTTGGAGTCTTCTGAAAAAGAAAAAAAAAAAAGCAAGGCTCAATGGTTACCCCACCTGATACTTCTGGGGCTTCCTGGCAGATGTGCGTCTATTCTTTTTATTTACTCTACCTCTTCAAGTTGATTTTTTTGTTGTTGTTGCGGGATAATTGCTTTACAGTATTGTGGTGGTCTCTGCCATACATCAGTGTGAATCAGTCATAATTATAATCTCCTTGCTCTTCAGCCTCCTCCCCTCCTCCCACCCGCCTTGGTCATCACAGCGCGCCAGGCTGAGCCCCCGATGCTGTACAGCGGCTTCCCGCTGGCTGTCTGATTTGTACATGTTGTGCTTGCTTAGCTGCTCGGTCGTGTCCAACTCTTTGCAACCCCATGGACTGTAGCCCGCCAGGCTCCTCCGTCCATGGGGATTCTCCGGACATGAATACTGGAGTGGGTTGCCATTTCCTCCTCCAGGGGATCTTCCCGACCCAGGGATGGAACCCAGGCCTGCCGCAGTGCAGGCGGCTTCTCTCCCGTCTGAGCCGTCGGGGAGGCCCGTTTCACACGTGGCGGTGTACACGTGGCAGTTCTTCTTTGTCAGTTTGCGCTACCGTCGTCTCCTTCCCCACTGAGCCCACCAGGCCGTTCTCTCCGTCTCCATTTCTTCTCTGTAAACAGGCTCATCAGTGCTGTTTTTTCTAGATTCCAAAAATGTGCATATATTATTTGATACTTGTTTTTCTCTTTCTGACTTACTTTACTCCATATATCAGGCTCTAGGTTCATCCACCTTATTACAACTGACTCAAATTCGTTCCTTTTTGTGGCTGAGTAATATTCCATTGTATATATGTACCACAACTTCTTTATCCACTCATCTGTTTTTTTTTTTTTATTATTATGGTATATTTACTTTACAGTATTGTGTTAGTTCCTACTGTAAGCAAAATGAATCAGCTATGTGTGTGCATATATCCCCTCTTGGATTTCCTTCCCACTCTGGTCACCATGGAGAAGGCCATGGCACCCCACTCCAATACTCTTGCCATGGACAGAGGAGCCTGGTGGGCTGCAGTCCATGGGGTGCTAAGAGTTGGATACGACTGAGCGACTTCACTTTCACTTTTCACTTTCATGCATTGGAGAAGGCAATGGCAACCCACTCCAGTGTTCTTGCCTGGAGAATCCCCGGGACAGGGGAGCCTGGTGGGCTGCCGTCTATGGGGTTGCACAGAGTTGGACACGACTGAAGTGACTTAGCAGCAGCAGCAGGTCACCATAGAGCACTGGAGGGTCCCCTGTGTTGTGGAGTAGGTCTCTGTTAGTTATCTGTTTTATATATGGTAGTGTGTACATGTCAACAACTGCACACTCTGGGGGATAATGAAGGACAGGGAAGCTTGGTGTGCTGCAGCCCACGGGGACACAAAGAATCAGACACAACTTTACAACTAAACAAGGACAACAGCATGTCAGCTATTAATGCTTTGGCTGAGGTGGTTTTTTCCTGGGGAGGGCGACTGTCCAATGCACTGTAGGATGGTGGGAGCAGCCTGTCCCTGTGTGGCAAGCCAGACAATGTCCCCAGGCACTGCCCAGTGTCGCCTGGGGGCAGGAAGCAAAAATCATTCCTGCTTGAGAACACAGACACACATATACACACTCTGTACGTATTCCAGATGTGTACACAGCAGACATATATGTGTGTACAAATGTGTCTATACATGTGTCCACATGCTTGCATACACAGATACATGCTTATCAGGTTTACACGCATGTGTATGTACATATGTATGTTCTGTTTACACACTTGCATACTGTGTGAGTGGGGCATAATACTGTGAGGAGCCATGAGCTTGGAGACCGGAGATACACAGGAGATACCAAACTATGTGAGATATTCAGTGAAGTCCTTCCCAAAACACGCTGTGTATACAGAGACTTGAAGGAAGTAGGGGGATAACTCGGCATATACTTGGATAAAGAGCATTAGAACCAGCAAGAACAGAGGTCCCTGAGGGGAGAGACCGGGCAGGAAAGAGAGTGCAGGGAGCCCAGGGTTGGGCAGAGGGCAGAAAGTGGAGGAACTGCGTGGTGTCATCCCCATCATCATCATCTCTGTCCTCACCTCTGTCATCGTCTCCATCATCTCCATCATCATCATTACCATCTCTCTCATCTTTCATCATCATCATCTCTATCATCACCTCTGTCATCGTCTCCATCATCTCCGTCATCATCATTACCATCTCTATCATCTTTCTCATCTGTCATCATCATCATTATCATCCTTTCCTCTTATCATCTCATCGTCAT
Source organism: Neotragus pygmaeus (assembly GCA_006410875.1). Lineage (NCBI taxonomy): Eukaryota > Metazoa > Chordata > Mammalia > Artiodactyla > Bovidae > Neotragus > Neotragus pygmaeus. The sequence goes on along the minus strand of SJYV01040755.1, from coordinate 3,946 downwards.
CTCTGGTATCATCTCCGTCATCGTCAGCATCTCAGGAACACTTGAGTAGTTCTTCCTTTACAGGAATAAGTGAATATAAGTGAAGCCACTACAGATTGGTCCTCAGGGTCAGATACATTTATATTTTTCTTTTCCTCCAGGTTGATGAATTGCTACTTCACTTCTGTTTGCTGTGTGGACATCGCTACTGTTCTTATCCACAGTGAAAAACTGAAAACCCTGAAACTAGGGAACAATAAGATATACGATGCTGGCGCCAAACAGTTATGTAAAGCTCTGAAGCATCCTAAGTGTAAATTAGAGGACCTTGGGTGAGTGTCCATGGATGGTGAGAAAGCTTACCTATTTCAAGAAGAAAAGCTGGAGAATGAAAGGGACGAACGGGACGCAAGTTTAAAAACAAGTGCAATGAAGCGACCTGTTAAAATGCTAGCCGTGAACCCAGGGTTTGCTCCAGCTTGCTGCGGGCTGACATGTGGGACTTGGTTTTCTTTTTTATAAATAGTTTTATCTGTTTATTTGGCTGCTCTGGGTCTTCATTGCTGTGCATGGGCTTTCTGACTGCAGCCAGTGGGGGCGAGCGGGCCCCACTCTCTAGCTGCGGTGCGCGGGCTTCTCCTTGCAGTGGCTTCTCTTGTGGAGCACAGGCTGCGGGGCACACAGGCTTCCGTAGTTGCGGATTCTGGGCTTGATAGCACAGGCTCAGTAGTTGTGGCTCACAGACTTGGTTGCTCCATGGCACGTGGGATCTTCCTGGACCAGGGATTGAACCCGTGTCTCCTGCATTGGCAGGCGTATTCTTCACCACTGAGCTACCAGGGAAGCCTTGGGCCTGGGTGGTTTCTTGCTGGGATGGGGAAGTGAGCTGTCCTGTGCCTTGAGGGAGGTTTAGCTGTAACTCTGGCCTCCCTCCACCCACGGGAGGCTAGCAGGACTCCTCACATGTATCAGATGTCTGCAGACACACTGTGTGCCCCAGTTGAGACCCACTTGTCCAGCTGCAACGTCTCTTCTCAGAGGTGTGGCCGTGGCACCTCGAGGGGGTGTGTATGCCAGCCCACCTTATGCTGCGTGTCCCCCTGTGCAGGCTGGAGGCCTGCGAGCTCAGCCCTGCCTCTTGTGAGGACCTAGCTTCGGCTCTCACCACCTGCAAATCGCTGACTTGCGTGAACCTGGAATGGATCACCCTGGACTACGATGGGGCGGCAGTGCTGTGTGAAGCCTTGGTCAGTCTGGAGTGCAGCCTGCAAGTGCTCGGGTGAGTGGATGCTCTTCCCTCGGTGGTGAGTGACCCCCGAGGGAGGTGGGACCACCGTAGGTTTGTGCAGTCTTGGCACCGTTGACATTTGGGCTGGAGACTTCTTTGCTGGGGCTGGCTGTCCTGTGCATTGCAGGATGTTGGTCGAGCGTCTCTGGTCTCAACCCGCTCGTTCCGTTCCCTGGGGCACCTCCTTTGCGAGATCATGACCAGAAATGCAAACTTCAGGCCCTCCCGTGGTGGCCTGGTGATTAGGCTTCCGTGCTTTCATTGCCGTGGCCCAGCTTCAATCCCTGGTCAGGGAACTGAGATCCTGTAAGCCACATGCCCCCCACCAAGAAAAAAAAAAAATAACCTTCAAAATTGCTGAGACAAGATTTTAATTGTGCTCACCACCAAAAGAGAGAGATTGTGTGATCTGGTAGAGATGTTAGCTAAGGCTCTGATGGTAATCACTTTGCAGTATATAAACATATCAAACCAATGTGTTGCAACCTTAACCTTATACAATGTTGTATGTCAGGTATATTTCAATAAAATTTTAATTAACTTTTAAAAAGAATGCCCATTGTATCTATCCCCGAAATTTTTTTTTTAAGGTTCCTCGTGTTGTCGAATATCCCCTGACAAGCAGAATCACCCCCGGGCAAGAATGACTCCTTTGCTAAAAACACTATCTCCTACTTAATTTGCCTGAAAAAGTGCAACCGCAGCTCAGAGCAGGGTCTTGACACAGAAGTACATTTCTTGAAGAGAAAGAGTCAATATTGTTTGGAACAGTATTATTTTTTTTCAACTTTGTATTTGTATTGGGGTACAGCCGATTAACAAACGTGATAGTTTTCAGGTGAACAGGGAAGGGACGCAGCCATACATATACACGTACCCATTCACCCCCAAACTCCCCTCCCATCCAGACTGCCACGTAAGACTGAACAGGGTTCCCTGTGCTCCACAGGAGGTCCTTGTCGGTGCTCCATTTTAAATGTAGCAGTGTGCACCTGTCCATCCCAAACTCCCGAACTATCCCTTCCCTCCATCCTTCCCCTCTGGCAACCGTAAATTCGAGAAACATTATCTTTGCATTTAGAGTGTGTGTAGCTGACTTCCATAGAATGAACATTTGAGTGCCTTCCGTGTGCCAAGACGCTGATGACCTGCAGGGGAGGGACAAATGGTTCACACCCCTCTGGCTCACTTTCCTAGTCTCTAGGAAGGATGTGATGCTTCCTTTGCACAGCTCTCCCAGGAGAGAGTGAAGGGGAACTAGGCACTGGGAGGTAGAGAGGGCAGCAATCATGTGTCGAGTCAACACAGCTTCTCTTTCTGTATTTTCCCAGCCTGAACAAATCTTCATATGATGAGGAGATTAAGACGATGCTGACGCAGGTGGAAGAGATGAACCCCAGCCTCATCATTTCACACCATCTCTGGACTCACGACGAGGGCAGACTCAGGGGTGTACTCGTCTGAGAAGGGCACGCCCTGAAGCAATCTTCTCACAAAGGCGTCCCCCGCGGTCACCTTGGCGTCTCCCCTCCCGACACACCCTGTCCTGCAAATGGTTCCTCAGGGCCAGCTGACGATTTTGGAGCTCTTCCTCCACAGCCTTCTAGTGATGCGATTGTGGGGTTGACTGCGCCTAAATCCTCTGCCTCCCATTAAAGTTCCTATCCTGTCTTGCAATGTGTAGAAGAAAAAAAAAATACATGTAAACACTTGGGAAAGCATGACTTTATTTTCTTACCAGATTTCTCTGGATGTAGGACTTGGGGTTGAAGGAACCATGATCGTCTGACACTTCTGACATAGAACTGCTGCTAGGATGTGTCTCTAGGTTTTAGAATTTATTCCCTACATCTAACATCCCACTCACGCACACCTTTCACTTTGAGTTTGTCCAAATTTAGTGTTTTTTAATTTATTTTAATTGGAGGATAGTTACTTCTCAGTATTGTGATGGTTCGGAGAAGGCAATGGCACCCCACTCCAGTGCTCTTGCCTGGAAAATCCCATGGACGGAGGAGCCTGGTAGGCTGCAGTCCATGGGGTCGCTGAGGGTTGGACACGACTGAGCGACTTCACTTTCACTTTTCACTTTCATGCATCGGAGAAGGAAATGGTAACCCACTCCAGTGTTCCTGCCTGGAGAATCCCAGGGACAGGGGAGCCTGTATACGTGTCCCTCTCATCCTGAACCCCTCCCACCTCCCTCCTCACCCCCCATCCCTCAAGGCTGTCACACAGCACTGGCTTGGGTGCCCTGTGTCATGCCCCAAACTCCCACTGGTTATTCTGTTTTACATATGGTAATGTATATGCTTCAATGCTATTCGCTCAAATCATCCCACCCTCGCCTTCTCCCACTGAGTCCATAAGTCTCTTCTTTACATCTGTGTCTCCTTTGAGTTTTCTGGTTTAGTTAAAAAAAAAAAGTGTATTTCCATATCTCTACTATCTATTAGTACATGCCACTCCATGTACTAATTTTTTAATTCAATATTTTTCAAATGTATCTACACAGTTTAATATTTCTTTTTCAAATATATATCAATACCTTATTCACATCATTAAACATTGTCTAGTCCTCTATTGCCAGTACCATAAATTATTAATGCCTTCAGTTCAGCTCAGTTCAGTTCAGTCGCTCAGTCGTGTCCGACTCTTTGTGACCCCATGAATCGCAGC
>SJYV01040754.1:4897-21114 GCA_006410875.1 Neotragus pygmaeus | reverse complement strand
AAATGAAAGACAGTCTCTGCATTTTTGGCAATTATCAAGACAACAGCTATAGATTTCTTAGATAAATTCTCAACATTTCTGTTTAACAATTGCTTACATGGTGCTTACTGTTTGCCTGGCATTGTTCTAAGTTTTTTTAATAATGTCTCATATATTGATACAATAGTAATTATAATGGTATTTAATAATAAATATTTCCTCATTTACAACAGTTCAGAACATTTACATTTTCTTCATTCTCCTCATAAACTCTGCTAGACAGCCTGGGTTTCAGTAGTCAGTCACAGAATAATTGAAGCTTAGTTGATGAAAAACACCATGAAAACATCATACTGGCTTGACTACTTCAGGACCTTCATATATATAGAAAAAAATCTATTTGTTTTATTCATTTTTTTTTGCTATATGTAAAAAAAGGTGATAGTGTATATATATTCTACAAGCAAAATCAGTCATAAATATAGAAAACAAACAGGTGGTTCCCAAAGGGGAGTGGGTAGGAGGACGAGAGAAACAGGTTAGAGAGAAATAAGAGGTATAAGCTTCCAATTGCAAAATAAATGTCATGGGTATGAAATGAACAGTGTGGAAATAGAGATAGCTATTATATATTTTTGTATGGTGACAGATTGTAATTATACTTACTGTGGTCAGCATTTGAAGTGTAGAGAAATATTAAATCACTAGGTTTTGCACCAAGAACTAAACAGTGTTGTAGGTCAACTACATTTCAAAAAGGGAAAAAAAAAAAAAAAACAGAAAAAGAGATTAGATTTGAAGTTACCAAAGATAGTGGCTAGAGATAAGGGAATTAAATGAAAGTAGCTGATTCCTGGGTCTGGGACAAACCCCTGGAGATGAAAATGGCAACCCAGTCCAGTATTCTTGCCTTGGAAATCCCACGGACAGAGGAGCCTGGTGGATTTGAAAAGAGCTGAACACAGTTAGAGACTAAACAAGAACAATAACAAAGTCAAAAGTATGAATTTCCAGTTATAAGATAAATAGGGTACAACATGGTTAATGTGATTAAAATTTATGTGTATATATACATATATATATATATACATATGAAATTTTTTGAGAAAAAATTGTAAGATTTCTCATCACAAGGAAATGTTTTCTATTTATTTTATTCTGTATCTGTATATGATGATTATGGTTTACTAACCATTATGGTGGCAATCATTTCATGATGTATGCAAGTCAAATCATTATGGTGAATATCTTAAACTTACACAGTGTTATGTATCAATTACATAGCAAAACAACTGGAAGAAAAAAATCATAGATTTTGAATAGATTAAAAAAGATACAGCTAAACACAAATTAAAAACAAAAATAAATTGAAATATATGGTGAAAGACTTCCAACTCCAAAGGCACCTTCATGGTTTAAGCCCAGGTGGATACTAAGCCACAATATCTGAATTATATAACTGAAGAAGAAAGTGAGAGAGCAGGACAAAGAAGGACCCATTTTGACCGAGTCAGCCCCCTTTGGGACCCTTACCAAGGTCTTAAAATATTTTATTTGAAATTAATAAGTCATAACTTTGTCACATAGTCACATGTAAAGGAGGTTGACAATATAGTCTTTTAGTCTGGGATACATTTCCTAGCTAAAAATTAGGATTTTCCTTCTCTAGGCAAGATGAGATGGTGCTTTGTTAAGCAATTAATAATCTCTGAAACTAAACATAGTATAAGCTGAAATGTTAAATGGGTGTGAAAAATGCTAATAATCATGTTAAATAATATATTTTCTTAAACTATAAAACTGATCATGTTCACATGCACAACAGTTTTTAAAATGTGTCTATTTTTGAGGCTGAATAACAACTGTAAAACTAGAAAAGCTTTTGGTATAATTCAGTCTGAAGCCAAAGGCCTGGGAATTGGGTTACTGGTGTTAAGTACCGGAGTTTGAAAGCCCAGTATTCAGGAGCTGTGATGTCTGAAGGCAAGAGAAGATGGATAGCTCAGCTCAAGGAGAATTTACAAGTTTTAGGTTTCTTTGCTCCATTCATGTCCCAAGGGATGGAATGATGTCAGCCTATATTGCTGAGGGTGAATTTCTTCACTCAGTCTACTGAATCAAATACTGAAATCCTTTTCAGAAATAGTCACACAGGCATATCCAGAAATAATGTTGACTGGACTCAGCATCCCTTAGTGTGGTCAACTTGACACATAAGCTCAACCATCACAGGGACAATTCATTCAATGAAGTGAACACTACTCTGATACTAAAACCACATGAAGATATTGTGAGAAAACAAAGCTAAAGTTAAATATAGTTTATAAATATAGATGCCAATATTCTTAATAAAATCTTAGCAAATTGTGTTTAACAATACAAAACAGCAACAAAAACCCCCCAAAATGTCTTGACTAAATATGGTTTATTTCATGAAACCAGATTGTTAATTGGTGCAGTGATAAGCCAGAAAGTGGAAGGAAAACACATCAAAAGAATTCACATACATACACAAAGTATAAAAAAAATAGATGGCACGTGGATAAGTATAGTTTGAATCAATGATATGCAGAAAATTGATATAATTGCAGGAGTAAAGCTTAAATTGATTGTTTTGACATAATGAAGTATCATGTTTCTAACAGTGATAGATATCTATTATCTTACTGTTATCAAATATGCCAGTTTTGCCTTAATATTATGCTCCCCTTTTTACATAGTTTTAGAATTTTAGCCTATGTTGGCATCTGAGCTAAATATCTCAGTAGCCTTTAGAGCATGGTATGATCTTTTAGCTAATATCTGGTTAACGTGTCCATTAGGTTTTTAATATACATATTAATTAATGTTGTGAATTCACATACAAAGTTTCTGCAATAGAGCAGACTATTTTGATGAGATGGTTGGATGGCATCACCGACTCAATGGACATAAGTGTGAGTAAACTCCATGAGTTGGTGATGGACAGGGAGGCCTGGCGTGCTGTAGTCCACGGGGTTGCAAAGAGTCAGACAGGACTGAGAGACTGAAATGAACTGAATTTTTACTTACGAGCAAGTAATATCCATATTATTTCTGTACCCACTTTTTACCCTGGAGTGGGCAAAGAAGGAACTAAATATATAAGAGGTCTGTGTTTTAGGATAGAATCACTCAAAAAACTGAATTTGGAGTATTTACATAGAGTAAATTACCCTTCCCCTTCTGAGAGAATCACCTTGGAAACTTAATGGGCAGAATCTTTCCTTGAACACTGATATGTCAACAAATATCTCCAGGTAGAAGATGAGGATGTGTGCTCAAGACACATTTGTGATGCTTCTATGATTGTTGGTCTGAAAAATCTTTGAATATAAACAAATATGTGTGTGCTAAGTCATTTCAGTCATGCCCGACTCTTTGTGACCAGATGTACTATAGCTGACCAGGCTCCTCTGTCCATGGGATTCTCCAGAAAAGAATACTGGAGTGGGTTGCCATGCCCTCCTCCAGGAGATCTTCCTAACCCAGGGATTGAACCCAAGTCTTCTGTATTGCACGTGTATTTTTTACCAGCGGAGCTACCAGGGAAGCCCACTCATGTATTTAATTACATTAAATCCAAGAAAATTATATTTTGTCATATTCCTATTTGGAAAGAACAACCCGGGGATCAAAAAACTATGTCTCTTATACCTCCTGCATTGGCAAGTGGGTTCTTTACCACTAGTGCCACTTGGGAAGCCACCTGCAGTTAATCTCTCTGGGGTCTTTAGTATCTATATTGCATTTTTTTATGTATTTATTTTTTTAATTGAAGGGTAGTTGCTTTACAAAATTTTGTGTTTTCTGTCAAACCTTAACTTGAATCAGTCATCAGTTCAGTTCAGTCACTTAGTTGTGTCTGGCTATTTGTGACCCCATGAACCGCAGCACACCAGACCTCCCTGTCCATCACCAACTCCCAAAGTGCACCCAAACCCATGTCCATTGAGTCGGTGATACCATCCAACCATCTCATCTGCTGTCATCCCCTTCTCCTCCTGCCCAATCTTTCCCAGCATCAGGGTCTTTTCAAATGGGTCAGCTCTTCACATCAGGTGGCCAAAGTATTTGAGTTTCAGCTTCAGCATCAGTCTTTCCAATGAACACCCAGGACTGATTTCCTTTAGGATGAACTGGTTGGATGTCCTTGCAATCCAAGGGACTCTCAAGAGTCTACTCCAACATCGTAGTTCAAAAGCATCAATTCTTTGGTGCTCTGCTTTCTTTATAGTTCAACTCTCACATTCATACATGACCACTGGCAGACCTTTGTTGGCAAAGTACTGACTCTGCTTTTTAATACGCTGTCTAGTTTGGTCATAACTTTCCTTTCAAGGAGTAAGAATTTTTTAGTTTCATGGCTGGAATCACCATCTGCAGTGAATTTGGAGCCCAGAAAAATAAAGTCAGCCACTGGTTCCCCATCTATTTGCCATGAAGTAATGGGGCCAGATGCCATGATCTTAGTTTTCTGAATGTTGAGGTTTAAGCCAACTTTTTCACTCTCCTCTTTCACTTTCATCAAAAGTCTCTTTAGTTCTTCTTTACTTTCTGCCATAAGGGTGGTGTCATCTGTATATCTGAGGTTATTGATATTTCTCCCAGCAATCTTGATTCCAACTGGTGCTTGGTCCAGCCCAGCGTTTCTCATGATGTACTCTGCATATAAGTTAAATACATAGGGTGACAATACACATCCTTGATATACTCCATAGATATACATATATTCTCACCCTTNTTGCCTCCACCTCCCTCTCCTTGCCTGGCTCCTGGAAGCCAGCTCCCTCTCCCCTTCTCCATGTTCTTCCTCCTCTACACCTCCTCTCCTCTCCCATCTACATCCACCCCCACCTCCCCCCATTCAGCTCCCAGGTCCTGGGCACTTTAGGGCAAACTGAGGGAAGGTCTCTGATGAGGGTGGGAGGGGCAAGAAAGGAGAAGATAGAGAACCACCGGCCTTCAGCAGGTGGCACTGTTGGGTGACTTTTGCTTGTGAAACCTTTCAGGACGGAAAAAATACGCACTGGAATCTATTGGCATTTGAGAGTCCTTCTCTCTCTGTCTTTTTTTTTTTAAATAAAAATAATGACTCTCATTTCCCGGGCATCATTAAACAAGGTGCAGTGTTTGTGTGTGTGCGTGTGTGTGTATGAATGCAGATGTCTGCACATGAGCCTGTAGGGCTGGAGTGTAAGGGGCCGGCGTGTCCCTGTCCATGTGCGCGTGTGTGGTAGAGGTGTGCATGTGGGAGTGTTTGTGTGCAGCTCTGTGAACGTGGGTTTTCAGCGGCTGTTTGGGCCAGTGATAGTGGTGTCTATATACATGTAGCTGTCAGTGTTGGGCCCATGGATCTGTGCCTGTGTGTGTATGCGTGTAGCTGCGAGTGTGTGAGTGTGTAGGTGCATGGGTGGGATTGTGTGGGGATCACAGGTGATGTATTTGTATTCTTACACATGCCCTCTGGTGGCAGTTTAGCATAGTGGATAAGAGGGAGCCATGGACTCAGGCCTCCGGGTTTAAATTCTGGCTTCACATTTGTAGCTGTGTGATTTTGACTTAGTCACTTAACATCTCGGAGCCTCAGATTCTTCATCTGAAAAATGAGCTAATAATAATACACCTCTCTTTGGGTGACTGTGAAGATGATGTAGGATCATCTCATCAAGGGCCTGGTGGGGCGCCGTCACAGGCTCAGAGCCACGATGTGACAGTGTGAGGGTCAGCAGGCCATGGCCTCCTGCTCTGGCTCCACTGGTTGGCCAGGCTGGACTTGCGGGACCAGAGGCTTGAAATGCTGGTCTCTCCAGGAGCTTAGAGGCCCAGAGTGGGGCAGGGGCCTCCCAGAGTTCCCTGAGTCTGTAGGACGGAACCAGGGCTGGAAGGACCCCCATGGTGGAGACCCAAGAACTGGAGGGGACTTCGGGGGCCATGGCTTCAGCTCCTCATGTGAGGAGGGGAGAGAGCAGCCCAGGGGCCAGGGCCTAGTCAGGGCCAGGCCAGTGTCAGAGGACACTAAGTCAGGCGGATTCCCAGCCTCGGGCCTGAGGCGGAGCGGCTCCGCTCCTTGCAACCTTAGCTCCTTCCTCTTGCTCTTTTCCTCTTCTTCCTCATCTCTTGTAGGACTTTCTTACAGCTGGACGTGAAGACGGGGAGACATCTGTTCTGGGTGTCTACCGAGGCGTAACAGTCATCCTCAAACTTAGTGTCTGGGAAAAATTTGTTTTCATTGTGCCCAATTCCGTGGGTTGACGGGGCTCAGCTGGGATTTCCTGGCGTGGCCTGGCTGGAGCGTGCCTGAGAAATGCCCACCTGCCTCCCTCCTGTGCTCAGCTCCTCAGCGTCCCTGGCTTCTCCCTCCTGTGCTCAGCTCCTCAGTGTCCCTGGCTTCTCTCTCTGGGCAGCATTCCCTCCTCCTGACCCCTCTGCATGACTTGGGTCTCTCCCAGCAGGGTGGACTCAGGGTAGTTGCACTTTTTACATGGAGGCTGGCTCCAGGGTACAGAAAACAGAGGTAACTGGGCTAGTTAAGGGCTGTGCCTTGTACCAACCATGCCATTTTCTGTATTCTACTGGACAAAGCGGGCTTCCTTGGTGGCTCAGTGGTAAAGAATCCACCTGCCAGTGCAGGAGACACAGGTGTGGTCCCTCGGCCAGGAAGATCCCCTGGAGAAGGCAGTGGCAACCCACTCCAGTATTCTTGCCTGGGAAATCCCATGGGCAGAGGAGCCTGTGGCCTACAATAGATGGGGTCACAAAAGAAGGCAGATACAACTTAGCAACTAAACGATAGCAATTGAATAAAGCAGTTGTGGGCCCACCCAGATTCAGAGGGCAGAGAAACAGAAGCCACTTCTTTACGGAAGAGAGCAAAGTGGTATTGCCAGGGAGCCGGGGGCAGGTGATGGTGGCCTGGGCATCTTTGCAAATGCAACCNTGTCCATAAGTCTATTCTCTATGTCTGTTTCTCCATTGCTGCCCTGTAAATAAATTCTTCAGTACCATTTGTCTAAATTCCATATATATGTGTTAGAATACAATATTTATTCTTCTCTTTCTGACTTACTTCACTCTGTGTAATAGGTTCTAGTTTCATCCACCTCATTAGAACTGACTCAAATGTGTTCCTTCTTTTATGGCTGATTAATATTACATTGTGTATATGTGAGAGGGTAACAGGTAGGAAGGTGAGGGGTCTCCAAAGGGAGGAAACAGGCTGTAAGTGTCAAACATTTTTTTTATCTCTCCCTTCAACAGCAGGAGGTAACAAATTATGTGTCAGATTTTTTTTCCTTCTCCACACAAAATAAAAAAGAGCTTTCTCAATGGAAATGTTTTTCTTATGTTATATTAATTAAACTATGTATCTGATTTGGAATTTGCCTTTCCTCAGAATGGTTGCACTGAAGAATAACATTTCTGTTTTTTTTTTTTTTTTCTTTTCTCAAACATAAGGCTGACAATAGCTCAACAAACCAGTATTCATATAAACTGTTTTATGGTTTGGGGATGACACACCTCGTGCCATACTATCTCAAAAATGCTTATTGTGGGAGAGAGGCCTGGTGAAAATCCATCAGGCTTGAGATGTCTCTCTTATCTGATTAAGAGCTTTCTAAAAGACAAAAAAAAAAAAAANTTTTTTCTTTTCTCAAACATAAGGCTGACAATAGCTCAACAAACCAGTATTCATATAAACTGTTTTATGGTTTGGGGATGACACACCTCGTGCCATACTATCTCAAAAATGCTTATTGTGGGAGAGAGGCCTGGTGAAAATCCATCAGGCTTGAGATGTCTCTCTTATCTGATTAAGAGCTTTCTAAAAGACAAAAAAAAAAAAAAGCTTGCTAAAACTACGCCAAAACATTTGACTCTGTGAATCATAATAAACTGTGGAAAATTCTGAAAGAGATAGGAATACCAGACCACCTGACCTGTCTCTTGAGAAACCTGTATGCAGGTCAGGAAGCAACAGTTAGAACTAGACAGGGAAAAACAGATTGGTTCCGAATAGGAACCGAGTACATCAAGGCTGTATATTGTCACCCTGCTTATGTAACTTATATGCAGAGTACATCATGAAAAATAATGGGCTGGAGGAAGCACAAGCTGGAATCAAGATTGCTGGGAGAAATATCAATAACCTCAGATATGCAGATAACACCACCCTTACAGCAGAAAGTGAAGAAGAAGAGCCTCTTGATGAAAGACATTCAGAAAACTAAGATCATGGCATCTGGCCCCATCACTTCATGACAAATAGATGGGGAAACAATGGAAACAGTGGCTGACTTTTATTTTTCTGGGCTCCAAAATCACTGCAGATGGTGATTGCGGCCATGAAATTAAAAGATTCTTACTCCTTGGAAGGAAAGTTATGACTAACCTAGACAGCGTATTAAAAAGCAGAGTCAGTACTTTGCCAACAGAGGTCTGCCTAGTCAAGGCTATGGTTTTTCCAGTGGTCATGTATGGATGTGAGAGTTGGACTATATATAATGAAAGCTGAACACTGAAGAATTGATGCTTTTGAAATGTGGTGTTGGAGAAGACTAGAGAGTCCCTTGGAACACAAGCAAATCCAACCAGTTCATCCTAAAGGAAATCAGTCCTGGGTGTTCATTGGAAAGACTGATGCTGAAGCTGAANGAACACTGAAGAATTGATGCTTTTGAAATGTGGTGTTGGAGAAGACTAGAGAGTCCCTTGGAACACAAGCAAATCCAACCAGTTCATCCTAAAGGAAATCAGTCCTGGGTGTTCATTGGAAAGACTGATGCTGAAGCTGAAACTCAAATACTTTGCCCACCTGATGTGAAGAGCTGACCCATTTGAAAAGACCCTGATGCTGAGAGGGATTGGGGGCAGGAAGAGAAGGGGACAGCAGATGAGATGGTTGGATGGCATCACCAACTCGACGGACATGGGTTTGGGTGGACTCCAGGAGTTGGTGATGGACAGGGAGGCCAGGTGTGCTGCAGTTTATGGGATTCCAAACAGTTGAACACCACTGAGAGACTGAACTGAACTGAAAACTAGCAGAGGGACACTCTCCACCCCTTTCTGATGTCTATATCAGAACCTTTCTCTGTTCCTTTTCTTAGTTTAATAAAACTGCTAAATAAAAGCTCTCAAGTGATCAAACCAGGTCCCTGGTTGGTCCCAAAGCTATTTTTTTTTTCTTCAGAGATCACAAATCCAACATGATTCACCGTAAGCTATCATCTGTACCACAACTTCTTTATCCATTCATCTGTCAGTGGACATCTAGGTTGCTTCCATGTTCTACCTATTGTAAATAGTGCTGTAATGAAAAATGGGAAATCGTATCTTTTTCAATTTTGGTTTCTTCAGGGTTTATGCCTAAGAGTGAGATTGCTTGTTCAAATGGTGGTTTTATTTCTAATTTTTTAAAGGAATCTCCATACCGTCTTCCATAGTGGCTGTATCAATTTACTTTCCCTCCAACAGTGCAAGAGCTTTCCCTTTTCTCCACACCCTCTCCAGCATTTATTGTTTGAAGACTTTGATGATGGCCATTCTGACTGGTGCAGGTAATATCTTATTGAAGTTTTGATTTTCATTTCTCTAATAATGGATGATATTGAACATCTTTTCATGTGTTTGTTAGCCATCTGTATGTGAGAAATGTCTGCTTAGGCCTTTTTCTCACTTTTTGACTGAGTTGTTTGTTTTTCTGGTATAGAGTTGTATGAGCTGCTTGTATATTTTGGAAATTAGTCCTTTGTCACTTGTTTCATTTGCTATTATTTCCTCCATTATTTATCCTGAGGGTTATCATTTCACCTTGCTTATAGTTTCCTTTGCTGTGCAAAAACTTTTAAGTTTAATCAGGTCCCATTGTTTACTTCTATTTTTATTTCTGTCACACTAGGACTTGGGTCATAAAGTATCTCGTTTTTATTTATGTCATCAAAATCAAAGTGTTCTGCCTATGTTTTCCACTAAGAGTTTTATAGTTTTTGATCTTACATTTAGGTCTTTCATACATTTTGAATTTATCTTTGTGCATGGTGTTAGGAAGTGTTCCAATTTTATTTGTATACATGTAGCTGTCCAGTTTTTCCAGCACCACTTACTGAAGAAGCTGTCTTTGCCCCATCATATATTCTTGCCTCCTTTGTCAAAAATAAGGTAACTGTAGGTGCATGGGTTTATTTCTGAGCTTTCTTTTTTTTTTTCAATTGATCTATGTTTCTGTCTTTGTGCCAGTTCCATACTGTCTTGGTGACTATAACTTTTTAGTATAATCTGAAATCAGAAAGTTGATTTCTCCAGCTCCATTCTTCTTCCTGAAGACTGTATCACCTATTCAGGGTCTTTTGTATTTCCATATGAATTGTGATATTTTTTGTTCTACTTCTGTGAAAAATGCCATTGGTAATTCAATAAGGATTGTACTGAATCTGTAGATGGCATTTGGTAGTATAGTCATTTTCACAATACTGATTGNTATTCAGGGTCTTTTGTATTTCCATATGAATTGTGATATTTTTTGTTCTACTTCTGTGAAAAATGCCATTGGTAATTCAATAAGGATTGTACTGAATCTGTAGATGGCATTTGGTAGTATAGTCATTTTCACAATACTGATTGTGGAATATCTCTCCATCTGTTTAAGTCATCTTTGATTTCTTTCATTAGTGTCTTATAATTTTCTGTGTACAGTTCTTTTGTCTACTTAGGTTAATTTTTTTCCTAGATATTTAATTATTTTTGTTGCAATGGTGAATGGGATTGATTCCTTAATTTCTCAACCTGATTTTTCATTATTAGTGTATAGAAATGCAAGTGATTTCTGTGGATTGACTTCGTATCCTGCAACTTTGCTAAATTCACTGATTAGCTCTAGTAATTTTCTGATACTATCTTTAGGGTTTTCTATGTACAATATAATATCATCTGCAAACAGAGAGAGCTTTACTTCTTTTCTGATCTTCAGTTCAGTTCAGTCACTCAATCGTGTCCAACTCTTTGCAACCCGATGAATCACAGCACGCCAGGCCTTCTTGTCCATCACCAACTCTTGGAGTTCACTCAGACTCACATCCATCGAGCCAATCATGCCATCCAGCCATCTCATCCTCTGTCGTCCCCTTCTCCTCCTGCCCCCAGTCTCTCCCAGCATCAGAGTCTTTTCCAATGAGTCAACTCTTCTTAAATCCTTTTATCTTTTTTTTTTCTTTTCTGATTGCTGTATCTAGGAACTTCAGGATGATGTTGACAATAGTGGTGAAAGTGGACACTTTGTCTTGTTCCTGATCTTAAGGAGGCTGCTTTCAGATTTTTAACATTGGAAATAATGTTTGGTGTAGACTTATCATATATAGCCTTTATTATGTTGAGGTATGTTCCTTCCATGCTCAATTTTTGAAGAGTTGTAATCATAAATAGGTGCTGAATTTTGTCAAAGGCATTTTCTGCACCTATTGAGACTATCAACTGGTTTTTGATCTTTCAATTTGCTTATATGGTATATCACATGGCTTGATTTTTGAATATTAAAGAATGCTTGTATACCTGGAATAAACCTAACTTGACCCTGGTGTATGAGCTTTTTGATATATTGCTGAATTCTGTTTGCTAATTGGCCTGTAGTTTTCTTTGTGTGTGTTGTCTTTGACTAGTTTTGTTATCAGATTGACGGTGGCCTCATAAAATGAGTTTGTAAGTGTTACGACACTGTAACTTTTGAAAGACTTTTAGAAGAATAGGCATTCTTTAAACATTCTCTAAATGTTTCATAGAATTCTCCTGAAAAGGCATCTTGTCCTGGCCTTTTGTATTTTGGGTGATTTTTGATCACAGCTTCAATTTCAGTGCTTGTAATTGGGTTGTTCATAATTTTTATTTCTTCCTGGTTCTGTCTTGGAAAACTGAACTTTTCTAAGAATCTGTCCATTTCTTCCAGATTACCCATTGTATTGACATACAGTTGTTCAAAATAATCTCTTATCATCCTTTTTATCTCTACATTGTCTGTTGTAATCCCTACTTTTTCATTTCTAATTTTGTTGCTTTTATTCTTCTCTCTTTTTTCCTTGATGAGTCTGGATTAAGGTATGTCAATTTTGTTTATGTTCTCAAAGAACCAGCTTTTATTAATCTTTATTATTGTTTCTTTCATTTCTTTTTCATTTATTTGTGCTCAGATCTTCATGATTTCTTTCCTTCTACTAATTTTTGGATTTTCTGTTCTTATTTTTCCAATTGTTTTAGGTGTAAAATTAGGTTGTCTATTAGATGTTTTTATTGTTACTTGATGTGGCATTATATTGCTGTAAATTTCCCTCTTAGAACTACTTTTGCTGCATCCCAAGTTTTGAATTGTGTTTTCATTGACGTTTGTTTCCAGCATTTTTTTTAATTCACTTTTTCTTTCTTCAGTAACCTATTGGACATGTAGAAACAAATTGTTTAATCTCCACCTGTTTGTGTTTTTCACATTTTATTCTTGTAATTGATATCTAGTCTCATATTGCTGTGGTCAGAGAAGATGCTTGTTACAATTTCAATTTTCTTAAATTTACTGAGGTTCGATTTGTGACTCAAGATGTGGACTATTCCGAAGAATGTACCATGTTCACTTGAGAAGAAGGTATCAGTTCATTTAAGTCACTCAGTCATGTGTGACGCTTTGGGACCCAATGCACTGAAGGAGCGAGGTCTCCCTGTCCATCACCAACTCCTGGAGTACACCCAAACCCATGTCCATCGAGTCAGTGATGCCATCCAGNGAGAAGAAGGTATCAGTTCATTTAAGTCACTCAGTCATGTGTGACGCTTTGGGACCCAATGCACTGAAGGAGCGAGGTCTCCCTGTCCATCACCAACTCCTGGAGTACACCCAAACCCATGTCCATCGAGTCAGTGATGCCATCCAGCCATCTCATCCTCTATCATCACCTTCTCCTCCTGCCCTCAATCATTCCCAGCATCAGGGTCTTTTCCAATGAGTCAGCTCTTAACATCAGGTGGCCAAAGTACTGGAGTTTCAGCTTCAGCATCAGTCCTTCAAATGAATACCCAAGACTGATCTGCTTTAGAATGGACTGGTTGGATATCCTTGCAGTCCAAATGACTCCCAAAAGTCTTCTCCAACACCACAGTTCAAAAGCATCAATTCTTCAGCCCTCAGCTTTCTTCATAGTCCAACTCTCACACCCATACATGATCAATGGAAAAACCATAGCCTTGACTAGACAGACCTTTGTTGACAAAGTAATGTTCCTGCTTCTGAATATGCTATCTAGATTGGTCATAACTTTCCTTCAAAGGAGTAAGCGTCTTTAATTTCATGGCCGTAATCACCATCTGCAGTGATTTTGCAGGCCAGAAAAATGAAGTCTGACACTGTTTCCACGGTTTCCTCATCGATTTGCCATGAAGTGATGGGACCAGATGCCATGATCTTAGTTTTCTGAATGTTGAGCTTTAAGCNAGTAAGCATCTTTTAATTTCATGGCTGCAGTCACCATCTGCAGTGATTTTGGAGCCCAAAAAGTAAAGTCTAACACTGTTTCCATTGTTTCCCCATCTATTTGCCATGAAGTGATGGGACCAGATGCCATGATCTTCGTTTTCTGAATGTTGAGCTTTAAGCCAACTTTTTCACTCTCCTCTTTCACTTTCATCAAGAGGCTCTTTAGTTCTTTACTTTCTGCCATAAGGGTGGTGTCATCTGCATGTCTGAGGTGATTGATATTTCTCCCAGCAATCTTGATTCCAGCTTTTTCTTCATCCAGCTCAGCATTTCACATGATGTACCCTGCATATACATTAAATAAGCAGGGTGATAATATACAGCCTTGATGTACTCCTTTCCTGTTTTGGAACCAGTCTGTAGTTCCATGTCCAGTTCTAGCTGTTACTTCTTGACCTGCATACAGATTTTTCAGGAGGCAGGTAAGGTGGTCTGATATTCCCATCTCTTGAATAATTTTCCACAGTTTGTTGTGATCCACACACTCGAGGGCTTTGGTATAGTCATTAAAGCAGAAGTAGATGTTTTTCTGGAGCTCTCTTGTTTTTTCGATGATCCAGGGGATATTGGCAATTTGATCTCTGGTTCCTCTGCCTTTTCTAAATCCAGCTTTAACATATGGAAGTTCATGTTCATATCCTGTTGGAGGCTGGCTTGGAGAATTTTGAGCATTACTTTGCTGGCGTGTGAGATGAGTGTAATTGTGGGGTAGTTGAATATTCTTTGGCACTGGTCATAGCAAACACCCTCTTCCAACAACACAAGAAAAGACTCTACACATGGACATCACTGGATGGTCAATACTGAAATCAGATTGATTATATTCTTTGCAGCCAAAGATGGAGAAGCTCTATACAGTCAGCAAAAATAAGACCGGGAGATGACTTTGGGTCAGATCATGAAGTCCTTATTGTAAAATTCAGACTTAAATTGAAGAAAGCTAATCAGGTCATCCATCTTCTTGTATGACCCAATTAACTTGATGACATAATGTAAAGGGGGCTTTCCAGGCGGCACTAGTGGTAAAGAATCCACGGGCCAATCATGAGACACAAGAGACATAGGTTCGATCCCTGGGTCAGGAAGAACCCCTAGAGTAGGAAATGGCACCCCATGCCAGTATTCTTGCCTAGAAAATTCCCTGGGCAGAGGAACCTGGTGGGCTACTCTGGTCCTTTATGGTCCGTGGGGCCATAAAGAGTCAGACATGACTGAGCGTGCACACACACTCACTCACTTGTAAAATTCAGACTTAAACTGAAGAAAGCTAATCAGGTCATCCATCTTCTTGTATAATAATATATTAGGAATTTTTATTGTTGGGATGTCAATTATTTTGTAAAAATGTTTTCTGAATAGAAAAATGAAAAATGACTTCTCAATTCAGTGGGCTTAAGAGATGTTCATGGAAATAGCAACAAAACTGAAAAATGAGAGTTTGGAATAGTTTTAAAATCATTATTTAGCACTAGGTGTCTAAAATGGCTTTATGTATTTTCCTTATATAATATAATTTAATCTTAATGACAACTGGCTGAGGTCATTCAATTTGATCCCCATTTTTTGATGGGGAAATTGAGGCAGGCAGAGGTTAAGTAATTTAGCCTAAATCATACAGCTAATAGGTCATGGTAATAGGTCATTATAGACCAGAGCGCTTGCCTTGTCTGATACATGAACACAGTCATACAATCTTAATTTAACTTGAAGATTGGGAATAGCCCTTTAGTAAGTCAGTGCACTCACCAAGTAGAACATCACAGTCTTTTCTGAAAGTATTTTAAGGTGGACACTGATCTCAGTGACAGGGGGAAAAAAATTCACAACTTGAATATTATTAGTTTTCTAATAAATGTTACAGAATAACTAAATCAATGCAAATTTATGTCTCCTTCGTCAAAGGTGCTTTCCCAGGAAACCCACTTTGTCTATGATTTCGAATCTATGATCCTTCTATAGATCCAACTTATTGTCATAGTCCCAAGAGAATTCTCCCTGTAAAAAGTAAGAAGGATTCTAGTGGCTGATGTGCTCCAAAAATGCCCAGTCTTATTTCCAGTGCTTGTAAACAGTTTGTGGAACTTTGTTGTTGTGTGTGTTCTTAATCAATATGAATGGATGGTATTATTTGACGAAACTGACAGCTGAAAGAGTTGTTCTAGGATAAGCACAGATTTTAAGCTATTAAAAAAAAAAAAAACTCTAAAGATATCCTTCATTTTTACTGTAACCTCAAGGGAACTTTTTGGCTACAAAGATCTTATTCTTTGGATCAAACTGATTTTCATTTAAGAAAACAATCTATGTAAATTTCTTCTAACCTGAATAAGAAGGCTCTGTTAGTTATAAAGTTGCTGGATAGGGTTAGCAGTAATTTGGGGTTTTTTTACTTGCTGGTTTTTGTTTTGTTTTGTTTTGCTTTGAAAATTAGGAAAAACAATCACAGATCTTTATTTAAGAAAAACTGCCTTATGACCCAGCAATCCCACTGCTGGGCATACACACCAAGGAAACCAGAATTGAAAGAGACACATGTACCCCAATGTTCATCGCAGCACTGTTTATAATAGCCAGGACATGGAAACAACCTAGATGTCCATCAACAGATGAATGGATAAGCAAGCTGTGGCATATATACACAATGGAGTATTACTCTGCCATTAAAAAGAATAAATTTGAATCAGTTCTAATGAGATGGATGAAACTGGAG
>SJYV01040751.1:0-10978 GCA_006410875.1 Neotragus pygmaeus | reverse complement strand
CATGAGTTTGAGTAAACTCCGGGAGTTGGTGATGGACAGGGAGGCCTGGCATGCTGTAGTCCATGGGGTCACAAAGAGTCGGACACGACTGCTACCGAACTGAACTGATCCTCATCTTTCTCCCTCCTATATCAGAAAAGTCAGGCTTGGGACAACTTGGAAGTTCCTGGATCTTATTTCCCAGTTTTAGGTAATTTATTAGCCAACACTTTCAACTTGCATTTCACTTCTTTATCAACATACAAAGAATAATTCTACCCACCTGGCCCATCTGAATGATTAATAATGTATACTGTGAAGGTAGTTTTGCCTTTTCCTTACACCTCTTGCCTCCAGCCTACCGTCCACACTTTCTATAGCTTGACAGTTCTCTCCAGTACACCCTGGGTGCTGCCTCTGTTTTCTTTATTTTTTTTTCCCTCTCCTGATTACTATTATATTTCAACCTGAAAGGACTTTATTTCCCAGAATATCAAGTGTTATTTTTTGAATTTGGGGATATTTGCCATGGGATTCTAAATTGGGTTTTTGTCTATGGAAAGGTCAACTTTGGAACATCCGCTCTTAGCCATTTACTTCGCTAACCTACACGTGAGGTCCGTGCACTGTGATCCCACCTTGCCTCCTCAGTTCCCTCTCTCCCATCTCTCTCTTTACCCACACTTTGTCCTCACCTTTATGTGGTCACTTTGCTTGTCTTACTCTCTACTTTTCATGTTATTTCTCCTTGTAATATATACTTCTTTGCACATGCCTATTTTTGCCACCAGCTTAAATGTTATTTGTGCTGTGAGAATCTTCCCCAGCTATTTCCTCTGAAATGCCTAGTCTTAGCGGTGCCTCTCTTTTGTCCTTGCTGCTGTCTTGGACATGGCACCTCTAATTTGTATTAAAATTTTTGTATTTTCTGCCAAGTGGCCCCATTTCCTGGCAGAATGCCTATGATACATGCATCAGCAATACATATCTTCTCTCTGAATGATGATAAAAATTAGTTTTATTAAACAAACAAATAACTAAGANTCTAATTTGTATTAAAATTTTTGTATTTTCTGCCAAGTGGCCCCATTTCCTGGCAGAATGCCTATGATACATGCATCAGCAATACATATCTTCTCTCTGAATGATGATAAAAATTAGTTTTATTAAACAAACAAATAACTAAGAATTTTCTGGTGAGCAAGCGGTTAAGACTTGGCACACACTTTCACTGCTGGGGCCTGGGTTGTTTGGGGGGAACTAGGATCCCACCAGCTGCACAGCATGGTCAAAACAGAAGACAACAGAACAAGAGAACAACAAGACAGTAATAAGCAGTAATTGCAATTACAGTGGTAATTGTAATAAGCAGTTCTAATTTTCAGAGTTGTGACAAGGTAATGAAATAAAAAGGAATTCTAAATTTTCCCACTTTGGTTAAAAGATTAAGCACAGTAACCTTTAAGAAATTTAGCATATTATGGCTTAAAAAAACAACATATAATTTTATTGACACTTTTCTGGTACATGTAATGAGCCAGTATTAGTATATTATCATGAACTAATATCCATAGCTTATTCATCTTTCCTCAGTTTTCTCCTAATGAGCTTTTGCTGTCCCAGCATCTCACACAGGGCACCACATGATCCTTGGTCATTGTGTCTCCCCAGAATCCTGTAGGCCGTGACCGTGTCTCAGGTCTTTCATGTCTTTGATGATCCGCAGAGTTTTGAGGAGGACTGATGAGGTATTTTGTGGAACGACTCTCAAGTGGAATTTGTTTGATGTTTTTCTTATCATTAGACTGATAGATAGAATGGAGAGCTCAGAGCCCTTTTCAAGTCAAGAGCACATCCTGTAAATATGATTCATCACTGTTAATGTTGACTTTGACCTCCTGGCTGAGGACATGTTTGCCAGGTTCCTCTGTCTTTTTAAAAAAATTATTATCTTAAATATTGAGGCATTTCTTTGTGAGTTTACAGGTTTAAAATGGCTATTTAGAGGGGAAGTTAAGTTTGAGATTCCCGAGGTACTGGTCTTTGTTTCACTTCCTTTGCTATTCTTACTATTCCTGGGCCAATTCAGTCACAGTTGTAGCCCTCTCAAACACATCTTTGTAGAAGAACTTAAAGTATAGTTCTCACAGTAACATCCATTAGAAGTTTTAAGACTGCATTTTTTGAATACCATGTATTTTTCATTGGTACCTCATATTTATCATATATAAAAAATTATACTTTTTGTTACTTTTCACACACAACATATATGCACACACATATATTTTTTTCTTCTCCTTGGTCTGTTTCTTAATTTTATAATCTTATTACCTACCATGTCTATCTCACTGGATACTTTAATCCGTTATTAAAAACACAGATGTATAGAACAGTCTTTTGAACTCTGTGGGAGGGGGGAAGGTGGGATGATATGGTAGAATGGTATTGAAACATGTATAATATCATATATGAAATGAATCGCCAGTCCAGGTTGGATGCAGGAGAAAGGATGCTTGGGGCTGGTGCACTGGGATGACCCAGAGGGATGGTATGGGGAGGGAGATAGGAGGGGGGTTCAGGATTGGGAACACAGGTACACCCGTGGTGGATTCATGTTGACGTAAGGCAAAACCAATACAATATTGTAAAGTAATTAGCCTCCAATTAAAATAAATAAATTTACAATAAAAAATAAAAGCATTTCTAAAACATACATTTAAATACTTATATTAATTTATCTTAATTACTTTAGATAAAATAAATTTTTACTGTTTAAAGATATAGCAAAGTTCTGCCTTTGTAATTATGTTCTGCCAATTTCCACAAAAACATGGAAAAATCTGAATTCATTTTTACAGATATTATTCTATAAAGAGTCAAGAAAATTCAGAGAATTAATAAGGAAACATTGACCTTAAATGACAAATTAGGTCAGATAGGCTTAACAGATATACAGGAAGCATTTTGTCCAAAAACAACAGAATACACATTCTTCTCAAGTGCACAGGGAACATTTTACAGGATAGATCATATGTTAGACTATAAAACGTGTCTTAATACATTTAAGAAGACTGAAATAATATCAAGCATATTTTCTGACCACAATGGTATGAAACTAAAAATTACATGAAAAACAAAACTAGAAAACTCACAAATATGTGGAGATGAAACAACGTGCTATTGAACAATCAATGGGTCAAAAAAGAATTTAAAAAAATACCTGGAGACAAGTGAAAATAGAAATATAACATCCAAAATTTTGTGGGAAGCAGTTCTAAGAAGGAAGTCCATGAAGATAAACATCTACCTCAAGAAACAAGAAAATCCCTGGTAAATGATCTAATTTTATACCTCATGGAACTGGGAAAAGAAGATCAAATGAAGCCCACAGTTAGTAAAAGGAAGGGTATAAAACAGAACTGAGTGGAAATAAATAAAATGGAAACTAAAATGACAATAGAAAGATCAATGAAATTTAGAGTTGATTCTATGAAAAGATAAACAAAATTGACAAATCTTTAGGTAGACTTACCAATAAAAAAGAGAGAGAACACAAATAAAATCAGAAATGATAGAGGAGATGTTACAATTAATACCACAAAAATACAAAGAATTGTAAGAGGCTGCTATGAACAATTTTAAACGAACAAATCTGACAATATAGAACAAACGAATGACTTTCTAAAAACATAAAACCTACAAAGAATGAATCAGGCTGAAATAGAAAATGTGAACAGACTATTTACTTGTGAGGAGACTGAATTAATAATTAAAAACTCTCAACAAACAAAAGCTCAGGACAAGACAAATTAATTGGTGAATTCGACCAAATAATCAAAGAAGAATTTGTACAAATCTTTCTCAAACTACCAAAAGAAGAAAAGAAAAAGAATACCTTACCAGCATTACTCTGATACCACAGTCAGACAAGAATACCAAGAGAAAAGAAAATTATTAATAAGAACATTCATTGCTATTGTGAGTTCAAAATTATGCAGTCATTTAAAAAATCATCTGAGAATTTACTCATAAACTTTGATAGAAGTTCTCCACAAAGTGGGAATAAATGAAACAAACCTCAGCATCTCAAAGGCCATATATAACAAGCCCACAGTTAACATCATACTGAATGGTGAGAAGCTGAAAGCATTTCCTCTTAGATCAGGGACAACAGAAGGATAGTCACTATTGCCATTTATTCAATATAGTATTTGAATTCTTCAGTTCAGTTCAGTCACTCAGTTGTGTCTGACTCCACGAGACCCCGTGGACTGCAGCACACCAGGCCTCCCTGTCCATCATCGACTCCAGGAGCATACTCAAACTTATGTCTATCAAGTCAGTGATGCTATCCAACCATCTCATCATCTGTCATCCCCTTCTCCTCCTGCCTTCAATCTTTCCCAGCATCAAGGTCTTTTCAAATGAGTCAGCTCTTCATATCAGGTGGCCATAGTATTGGAGCTTCAGCTTTAGCATCAGTCCTTCCAATGAACATTCAGGACTGATTTCCTTTAGGATGGACTGGTTGGATCTCCTTGTNTTTTTCATTCTCTTTCACTTTCATCAAAAGGCTCTTTAGTTCTTCTTCACTTTTTGCCATAAAGTGGTGTCACCTGCATATCTGAGGTTATTGACATTTCTCCCAGCAATCTTGATTCCAGCTTGTGCTTCTTCCAGCCAAGCGTTTCTCTTGATGTACTCTGCATATGAGTTAAATAAGCAGAGTGACAATATACAGCCTTGACGTACTCCTTTTCCTATTTGGAATCAGTCTATTGTTCCATGTCCAGTTCTAACTGTTGCTTCCTGATCTGCATACAGATTTCTCAGGAAGCAGGTCAGGTGGTCTGGTATTCCCATCTCTTTCAGAATTTTCCACAGTTTCTTGTGATCCACACAGTCAAAGTCTTTGGCATAGTCAATAAAGCAGATATAGATGTTTTTTTCTGGAACTCTCTTGCTTTTTCAATGATCTAGTGGATGTTGGCAGTTTGATCTCTTGTTCCTCTGCCTTTTCTAAATCCAGCTTGAGCATCTGGAACCTCATGGTTCATGTACTGTTGAAGCTTGGCTTGGAGAATTTTGAGCATTAATTTACTAGCATATAAGATGAGCGCAGTTGTGTGGTAGTTTGAACATTCTTTGGCATTGGCTTTCTTTAGGAATGGAATGAAAACTGACCTTTTCCAGTCCCATGGCCACTACTGAGTCTTCCAAATTTGCTAGCATATTGAGTTCAGCACTTACACAGCATCATTTTTTTAAGATTTGAAATAACTGAACTGGAATTCTATGACCTCCACTAGCTTTGTTTGTAGTGATGCTTCCTAAGGCCCACTTGACTTGACATTCCAGGATGTCCGGCTCTAGGTGAGTGATCATACCATCGTGATTATCCAGATCAAGAAGATCTTTTTTGTATAGTTTTTCTGTATATTCTTACCACCTCTTCTTAATATCTTCTGCTTCTGTTAGATTCGTATAATTTCTGTCTTTTATTTTGCCCATCTTTGCATGAAATGTTCCCTTGGTATCTCTCATTTTCTTGAAGAGATCTCTAGTCTTGCTCATTCTATTGTTTTCCTCTATTTCTTTGCATTGATCACTGAGGAAGGCTTTCTTATCTCTTCTTGCTATTCTTTGGAACTCTACATTCAGATGGGTATATCTTTCCTTTTCTCCTTTGCCTTTCACTTCTCTTCTTTTCTTAGCTATTTGTAAGGCCTCCTCAGACAGCCATTTTGCCATTTAGCATCTTTTTCTTGGGGATGGTCTTGATCCCTGTCTCCACTACAATGTCATGGACTACATCCATAGTTCTTCAGACACTGTCTATCAGATCTAATCCATTGAATCTATTTGTCACTTCCACTGTATAATTGAAAGGAATTTGATTTAGATCATACCTGAATGGTCTAGTGGTTTCCCCTACTTTCTTCAATCTAAGTCTGAATTTGGCAATAAGGAGTTCATGGTCTGTGCCAGAGTCAGCTCCTGGTCTTGTTTTTGCTGACTGTATAGAACTTTTCCATCTTTGGTGCAAAGATTATAATCAATCTGATTTTGGTATTGACCATCTGGTGATGTCCATGTGTAGAGTCTTCTCTTGTGTTGTTGCAAGAGGGTGTTTCCTATGACCAGTGCGTTCTCTTGGCAAAACTTTATTAGCCTTTGTCCTGCTTCATTCTGTACTCCAAGGCCAAATTTGCCTGTTATTTCAGCTATCTCTACTTCCGACTTTTTCATTCCAGTTCCTTATAATGAAAAGAACATCTTTTTTAGGTGTTAGTTCTAGAAGGTATTGTAGATCTTCATAGCACCCTTCAACTATAGCTTCTTCATTACTGGTTGGGTCATAGACTTTGATTACTGTGATACTGAATGGTTTGCCTTGGAAATGAACAGAGATCATTTTGTTGTTTTTGAAATTGCATCCACGTATTGCATTTCAGACTCTTTTGTTTAATATGATGGCTACTCCATTTCTTCTAAGGGATTCTTGCCCACAGTAGTAGATACAATGGTCATCTGAGTTAGGCAAATAAAAGAGACAGAGGCATCTAAATTAGAAAGTAAAATCATTGCAAAGTTAGCATCAATGTGAAACACAAATTCTTCCCTCAATGTGTTACAAGTGACACCATACACCCCCACCTGACACTCCCTATGTATTGTGATCACATTGTATTCTAATTGACACTGAGGACATGATGATACCTTTTTCTGTAACCCAAGGAATTAACACCTGGGTTTCAGANAAAAAAAAAAAAAAAAAACTGGGTAAGAGAAAATGGAAAAATGGATAAAAATGGAAGTGATCATTTTTACCTGTGGGAAAATTGTGAAGACTGGATGAGCTGTGGGACTTCCAGCACTTGGCACACAGCAAGCAAATGTTCCAGCCCCCCTGATCCTCCTCTGTGTCCATCTAAGTCATCAGAGCTCACCGTCCAGGGAGATAAACAGAACGCGTCCCCCAATGTTCTACGGTGTTTCTTGGGCCAGTATTG
Organism: Neotragus pygmaeus; assembly: GCA_006410875.1. Lineage (NCBI taxonomy): Eukaryota > Metazoa > Chordata > Mammalia > Artiodactyla > Bovidae > Neotragus > Neotragus pygmaeus. The sequence continues at coordinate 3,986 of SJYV01040751.1, read as the reverse complement.
TTCCCCAGCTGTCTGGGCCCATAAGAAGGGTCAGTGGTATCACTGGGGGCCTTAGCAGGTCCTCCCCTAAAGCTGGCCTGGGGAAAGGCCATGTACCAAACCGACGGTGGTGACCCAGAAAGACAGGCGGCTGCCCTGTTTCAGGCAGCCCCGTCCAGTAGCATTCAGAGGCCTTGGCCTCTGCACACTTCAGCTGACTCCATGTTAATCAGAGATAACTTCTTCGATTAAATGTGAAGCTCCTACCAACAAGTTTGCCTCTGGATGGCAAATTTGCCCGCATTTAGGATGAATCAGACGTATTTACTTTTCAGATATTAGGGGTTTGATAAAATCCATAATGCCTTTGGCCTCAAGCCCTCTTCCTATTAATTATTAAACCCTTGTGTGTTTTGAGGGTAATTGAATCCATGTTTCTAATTAGTTTACACTTAATTCATCAGAACAATTTTTAAGGGGCTGATGGATGTCCCAATAAGCCTCATGGGCAGTTTAATGAATCTTTATTTAAAAAGAAATTGGACACACACCAAACTGCTAACAGCAGTGACCTCCAGGGAGCAGGGTTGGGACAGGGCCTGGGAAAGGAGGCATTTGTGTTTTTTCATTCTATACACTGCTGTACAGCTTGACTTTTTTTTTTTTTCTTTTTAAGTACTGAGTTCCTGTTACTTTTACTATTTTAAAGAAACTGCTTTAAAAAGGAAAACAGAATGAATTTTTTAAAGGGAAGTGGAGTGAATGCAAATGAGTCCCAAGCAGTCAGAAGGCATTTGGACATGGAAAAGGAAGCCTGGCTTCTACCAGGAGTCTTGTGGTCCCTTCCTCCACTAGCCACTCAGTATCTAAGAGACCTTAGCCACATACACTTACTTAACCTCAGCAAAGAGAATGAACACTCCTCCTCTCCTGGGGGTGTTGTTGAATTATTACATATGATGTGTAACGACTGCTTAGGACCTTTAGGCGTGTCCCCATTTCCATCCTGTGAGCTCCCCAGCATGCACACAGGGCCCCTGGTAATCTGGCATGGCCACACCCCAACCTCCTACAACACTCCACCCCTAGTGAATTCCCTGACCTTGCCTTTCTCTTGATTTTGCCTTGACTTGAGTACATATTATTCTCTTGACTTCAGTCTCCCCACTCCTCCTTCGATGCCCTATTAGGGGATCCCTTTCTCCAAAGGCCATTCACTCATTCACTCCATAAATATTTGTTGAGCGCCTCCCATGGGTCAGGCCCTGGAGATGCAGGGGGGAATAAGACAAGTCTCTCTAGTCAAGGAGCCTACAACTTGCGAGGGAAATGGGCAGAAATCTAAGAATCACACAGCATGCACATGTGAAGCCATGAAGGATAGACACACAGTAATCTGAGGAATATCACAGGAGGGTTGGGCCGGATTGAGAAGGAGGGGTGTCACAGAGGATTCGCCAGGTGAGAAACTGACAAATGAGTTGGGATAGGAAAAATGAGAGAGCGTTAACTCAGCAAAGGGGTAGAAGCAGGGCTGGCATCCTAGGCCCACAGATCAGGACCTGCAAGTATCTCCCCATGAGTACGTACATCAGGTTCCCCAGCCATGGCCTCCTGGACTACACCTGCTTGTGTATCTGTTTCCTCAGAGACTGTAAGTTGCATGAAAGCAGAGCCTGTCTTGTTAACTGTTGTATCTCTGACACCCGGTATTACTGGTAGGCATTCAATAAATGTTGAAGAAGTGACAAGTGAATAAACGTGTCTAGCATGGTTGCCGACCCACATGAGGTACGTGGTATCGTTGCTTCTTTCTCCTTTCCAGTATCCTTCCTCTGCTTTAATCTTAAACAGGGATGCTCCCTCATTCCCATGGGTCCTCCCAGCCACCTCCTGACCACAAGAACACCTTCTCAAGGTATTCTGGGGAGAGAATCTTCCAAGGACAACCGTACTGGTGTGTAGGCACACTTTTTAAGAAATCCAGCAGGCAGGTCCTTTAGGGGGCCTCTGCTGCAATACACAGTCGTAAGGAGACAGTAAATCTGGCAAATTTGTGGATTTTTTACAACTTCCAAACAGGTGTCTAATGCCAGTTGGGTGAAATCTGCAACAAGCCCCAAATGACTAAAACTGCATTCCACCTTAGGCGGATGACAGAATGTGTATTGCCAGCAACGGAGGGAACCAGTTGCAGCGTTTCCCATAACCTGAGTCCAAATGTCTAAATTAAGGGATGCTTAGCTGTGCTTAACTGGTACAGTCATCACCAGTGCCCTATAAAGCCTCCAATACACAGTGATGTAGTTTATTAGCAGCAGCTCCATAGATTATGTTTGCTCATGTTCCATTAGAAAACTTCATCCCACATTAAAATGCAATGCAATAGGATGTTTGCCAGCACAGAAAGGCCATCCAATTGTGCAAAACCAGAGATGTGGGGATTGTTTCAGTAATTCATCCAGGCAGGGCTGACACTGTATCATCTAGGCAGCTCTTAGTTCTTTTCTTGCTAATTTCTAAACCCCTACAGGCTCCTCAGACTTCAGGACCAGTTCCTACTCCCATTTCCCACCTTGATCCATTATAAGAAGAATCTGATCAGCTTCTATTGTAAATTTAATTTCAAGCAGCCAGACGCTGCCTTCTGGCACCCTGGGATGCTGCTTGTGAATAGCTCTAGATGAAATGTGAGATGCTTTCAAGAAGATGGCTGTGAACTCCTGGTGGAGAAAGGCAGTGGTTGGGAGAAGAATGACATCTCCATAGAGAACAAGCTGTGTGCGGTGTGCCTACCGTCACCTCTTCATCAGCGATGCCAGATGCAGCTGTCAGTACACAGCATCACTTTAGAGTTCCCCATTTTGCAGAGGGGGAAACTGAGGCTCAGATGGGTTGACTTACTTGCCCAACATCACTGACACAGAAAGAGGATTCACACCCACGTACATCTGATGCTAAAAGTCTTAACTCCTCCTTAAACGCCTACCTTGGGATTTCTCAACCTCAACACCACTGGCATTTGTGGCTGTCTTGTGCATGTAGCACTTAACAGCGTCCCTGGCCTTGACCCATGAGATGGCCCCTCTCCAGCTGTGACAACAAAAGATGTGTCCAGACATTGTCAAACGTTCCCTTGCGGTCCAAATCCCCTTCAGGTGAGAATCACTGTTCTACCTCGCGTCTTGTACATTTATTGGGTTCGTTTCTAATTTTTTTCTACCAACATACAAGTATTTCTTTTGTTTACATCTCATCACAATTTAAAGCAGTTTATACACATTATTTAATGAAATCCTTGTCAGCCAACCTACAAAGTAGAAAATGATACACTCACTTCATGGATGAGAATACTGAGGATAAGAGTCAAGGTGACCTGTCCATGCCAAGCAGCTAGCAAGGAGCTGGAATTCACTTCTTGCACATGCGTGGCTCGGCCACAGTCAAACGTGGTGGGAGGCTTGATTCCCAGCCTCCAAGAACTTGACTCTAACCAGGAAGGGAGTTTGCTGCTCACGACACAGCCCATGAGCTAGCAGCTCGAGAAAGATGCGGATAAAGAGGATTCAGAATTGGGGTGAGAAAGGGACTCCAGCCTCTTGCTGGAATGCATCCATAAACAGAGTGACAAGGATTGAGAGAAAGTAAGGGAAGAAAAGAGAAATGCATTAAAATGCACAAAGGGCAGAATTATGAAACTTACGCCTGTCAAATCTGAGACAGGAAACCCCAAGCAGTGCAGAGAGCCGTGCTGCAGGCTTCTTGCCAGTCCCCAGGCCCTCCGTGGGATCAACAATGCCTCCTGCAGCGAGTGACTTCCCTTGAGCCCAGGCTCTCCTTCAGCACCCGTCCTCCAGGCCTGCAGCCCCCCAGTGCAAACAGTCTTATGGTGGGCCACAGAGGAACGGTCAGGACGGGCACCAAAGTGCTCTACTGCAGTCTGAGTTCCTAAGAGAAGGATGCAAATGATGCGACTCGCGCACAGCGCCCCGGGAGGCAGGTCGGCG
>SJYV01040746.1:5637-24609 GCA_006410875.1 Neotragus pygmaeus | reverse complement strand
GGGTGGGGTGGGGGCCCTGGGAGCCCATCTCTCCTGCTCCCTCGCCCTCCCCTCCCCTGACTCCAGCACTTCCAACCTGGATGTGCTGCATCACCCGAGGAGCGGCGGAGGCCTCCAGCAGGGTCACCGTGCAGCCCCCGAAGCCACCGCCCGTCATGCGGCTGCCATAAACCCCGGGCGCGGAAAGCGCGGCCTCCACCAGCTGATCCAGCTCCGGGCAGCNTCTCCTGCTCCCTCGCCCTCCCCTCCCCTGACTCCAGCACTTCCAACCTGGATGTGCTGCATCACCCGAGGAGCGGCGGAGGCCTCCAGCAGGGTCACCGTGCAGCCCCCGAAGCCACCGCCCGTCATGCGGCTGCCATAAACCCCGGGCGCGGAAAGCGCGGCCTCCACCAGCTGATCCAGCTCCGGGCAGCTCACCTCGTAATCATCTCTGTGGAGAGAACACGGAGCCTGGAGCTGGCCCCAGCTGCAACACGTGTGCTTGCGGGGTGTCAGGCACCCAGGGGCCTCACCTGAGCGATTGGTGACTCTCCACCATGAGGCGGCCGAAGGCTCTGTAGTCGCCGCGGCGCAGGGCGGCCGCCGCCTGGGCTGTGCGCTGGATCTCGCCCACCACGTGCCGTGCCCGCCGGAAGGCCTCCATGCTCATCAGGTCCCGGCCAGCTGGGGAGGAAAGGGGCTCAGGTGACCCGCCACCCACGGCTTCTGGGCCCCTGTGGACTCCAGGCCGCTGGCCCCGGGGCATCTCCACTCTGGCTCGGACAAAGCTGTGGGTAGAACCTCGGGTCGGGGAGCAAGGTTTCAGACCTTGTCTCCTCGATTATAAAAGGGGGTACCCAGGACGTCCCTGGGGGTCTAGTGGTTAAGACCCCCCACAAGCTTCCACTGTAGGGAGCATGGATTCAGTCCCTGGTTGGGGAACTAAGAGCCCACTTACCGGGCAGTGTGGCCAAACAAGGGGGCATGACCCACCTCATTTGGGATGTGGGAAGAACTTAGTGAGGCAGACACATGCAGAACTCCCAGCGTGCCTGGCACACGGTGGGTACTCAATAAACAGCCGTTTGAGCCCCATACTCTGCTTCTCTGGCGGGATGGGACACTGCTGCTTTCCAGAGGCCAAGACACAACAGAAAGGACAAATCCTGCTGGTGTTTTTGCTGGACTAACAGTGAAACCTCCAAGGGCCAGGAATCCAGAACTGGGGTACAGTGCAGGCCTGCCTGGGACACCCCAGGGAACCAGCAGGCTGTCCAACTGGCTAACGCTGAAGCGGGCACAGCCAGCCGAGTCTAAGGGCAGCCCTGAACACCGAAGAGACTTCGCAACTTAATTCCAGGTGCCAGTGAGATTCTGGGGAGGGACGGAGCTGAGCTCTAGTTAACAAAAGTGACTGCCTTGGGCAGGGCCCCCGCTGGGAGAGGAGAGGCGGGCACGAGGAGTCCAGCTGGTGGCTGTTAAACGTCAGAGACCAGGAGGGGCCCGATGTGGGGAGGAAGGGGAGGAGGAGAAAGAGGTCAGAGACCCGAGGGGGTGGGGGGCCAGGAAGCATTCAGGGGTGACTCTCAAGTTTCAAATGGGAGTGACAAGGGTGAGGAAATAACAGACAAGGCGAAGTCAGAGGAGAGGTGCCCAGGAGAAGGATGAGTTCCACCAGGGCCAGGTGAAGGCTCCAGGACCCCAGGTGGGAATGGGGGGTCGGACTCCCATCTGAGTCCTCAGTGGGGCAGTGGTGGCTGGAGTTGAGCTGGGGACGAAGCCTGGGGCAGGCCCTGGAGGAGGAACAGGGCTCTGACTGAGCAAATCCAGCACTGAGGGGGCGAAGAGGGCAGCCCCCAGGCTTCTGCAGGAGCCCCCAGGAGAGCGGTCATACCAGGTGGCATTGGAGTCGGGCTGCTGGATTCAGAGGATTCAGAAATGAGTAGAGAGGAGAAAGGGCTTTCCAGGTGGCATGAGTGGTAAAGAACCCGCCTGCCAATGCAGGAGACGTGGGTTTGATTCCCGGGTCTGGAAGATCCCCTTGGAGGAGGAAATGGCAACCCACCCCAGTATTCTTGTCTGGAGAAACCCATGGATACAGGAGCCTGGCGGGCTACAGCCCATGGGGTCGCAAAGAGTTGGACATGACTGAAGCAACTCGGCATGCACACAGAGGAGAAAACGGGGGTTGTGAGCATCAGGGACCCTTCCCAGAGGACTGGCATAGGAGGGAGACTCCATTTGAGGATGTTAGAAGACTGGGCATGTTTGAAAGCAGAAGGCAGGGGGCAGGCGGAGGACAGAAAGGGAGGCAGAGAGAAGCACGGTCCCTGAGGGAGATGGAAACCTCCAGGGCTGGGGCGCGGGGGGCGAATGGAGGGGCCGAGGAGAAGGGCAGAAACAGCACAAGCGCTCAAGGGCAAAAAGCTCAGCCACTGGCACCTGCACAGAGCAGGCGGGGCAGGGCTAAAGCTGATGGCTCACCAAGAAGGACAAGATGGTCCCGGAAATGGGCCCCACACTGCCAGGGAGGGCAGCTCCTAAGGCCAGCAGCCTGGCCCCGAAGGTAGGAGGATGAGCTGATCTGCCTGGGATCAAGTCTTAGCCCTGCCGCTCACCGTACATCCCATCACAAACAAGTGAGAGGGATGCCCCTGGTGGTGCAGCGGATAAGACTCCACCTGCCAGGGCTGGGGCCAGGGTTTGATTCCTGGTCTGGGAGCATCCATCCCACATGCTATGGAGCAACTGAGCCCGTGCACCAGTTACTGAGCCCAAGCTGCAGAGCCCAGGAGCTGCAGCTCCCGAAGCACTCCTGCCTGGAACCACCTCAATGAGGGGCCTGAGCGCTGTGACCAAGAGCAGCCCGGGATCGCTGCGACTAGAGAAGCTCGTGCAAAGCAGCAGAGACCCAGGGCGGCCAACGGGATCAACAAAGATTTTTTAAAGATGAGTGTATTGTCCGTCCCACAGAGTTGTGAGAGAATTCAATGAGTCAATGTTCACATGACCTTTAAACTGTTCAACAGACTACCTTCCTGGCCATGTATATCTGGAAACTTAAAAATACATGTTATCTTTTGATCCTGTGATCCTACTCCAAACAATCTAATCCTGAGAAAATAGGAGGAAAACGCAGAGAAAGAATTATGTATACAAACATCCCTCGTGGTGTTAGATGTGATTATCAGAAACTGGTTAAGTAAATTAAAGGGCACCTATATGCTGAAATGCTACAGTAGCTTTAAAAAGCCATGTTGATGGGACTTCCCTGGTGGTCTAGTGGCTAAGACTCTGTGCTCACAGTGCAGGGGGCCTGGAACCAAGGGATGTTCACTGGCCAGGGAACTATTAATAGACCTCACATGCTGCAACTAAGATTCCACATGCCGAAACTAAGGCCCCAGGCAGCCAAAAAAAAACTGCTTCCAGTGGCAGGGTCTGGGGAAGGGGTGGCAGGCACCATGTCAGACCTCAAAGGTGGCAAAAAGCAGCCCCTGATGCAGCCCAAGAAGCAAGCCAGGGAGATGGGATGAGGAAGATAAGGCATTCAAACACAAACACAAGGAGGAGCTAAAAGCCAAAGCCAAAAGGCCCCCTGCCCACGGGAGGAGTTAAGAAATCTGGCCAAAAAGCATTCCTTGTGCCTGAGGCAATGATGATTCTTAGTTCCATTCCTGTTTAAACATCTGGACTCCCTGGTGTTAACATCTGTTGCCACCTATAGCTACAATGAAGTGTTGTCTTGGAACCTATTGTACATTTAAGAGTACACTTTTGGGGGTCGGGGGAAAGCTCTGTTGATGACTGGCCTTTCGTGGTTTAGGAAGTGTTCTGAGAGAGTTAAGGGCGACAAAAGGGCAGATAGCAACACTGTATTTACTCAACTTTGAAAATACAGATGATGAAACCAACACAACAGTGTAAATCAACCATAATTCAATAAAATTTTTTAAAGTATTTTTTAAAAAGAAAATACAAGTACAGAAGACCATTAAAGGAAATATATTAAAATGCTAATAGTAGGACTTCCCTGGTGGTCCAGTGGTTAAGAATCTGCCCAGCGACGCAGGGGACACGGTTTCTATCCCTGATTCGGGAAGATTCCACATCCCAGGGAACAACCAAGCCCATGCGTCACAACTACTGAGCCCATGGGCTGCAACTACTGAAGTCCGAGTGCCTGGAGCCTGTGTTCCACGAGAGAAGCCTGCACATCACAGCAAGGAGGTAGCCCCTGCTCATCCGAACGAGAGAAAGCCTGCACACATCAGCAAAGGCCCAGTGCAGCCAAAAAAAAAAATTAGTGGCTATCTCTGGGTAGCGATCTTATAGCTTGTTATTTTCTTCTTAGTCCTTTCTATATTTTCCACAGTGCATATTTAATTCTTAGATTATAAAAAATGATATCGAGATATCAAGCAGTCCTACGTTAGCCCTATCAGGAGTAGGCAGAGCATGACAGAGATTCCAAGAGAGGAGAAGAAGTACATCTGGGCCAAAGCCACGCTGAGGCCCTGCCCCGCCCCATCCTACCCCGCCCCCACTCAGCAGCCCCTGCGGGGTGCCAAGCAGTCTCCAGGACAGAGCGCACCCAGCCAGCCCTCACCCTCCACTCACCCTCCAGCTCCTCCAGCTGTACCTCCCGAAGGCTCTCCTTGCCCAGCGCCCGGGCCACCTCTTCACACTGGTGCCGCCGCAGGGGATACTCACTGGAGCCCAGTGAGTGGCGAACGTTGGAGTTGGTGATGAGCACGGCCAGCTTAGGGTCCGACAGCGGCACCAGGCTTGTCTCCAGGGACCTGGGGCGGAAATGGAGAGCGGGGAGATGACAAGGCCGGGAGTCTGCTTGCCGTGCAGGCTCCATTCAGGAGCTCCTATGAGGTGGGAGGTCCAAGGGGAGCCCCTGACCTGCAGTCAATGAGCAGCGCGTGGCCTCTCTGCCCCAGCAGCGCGATGAGCTGGTCCATGATGCCACAGGGCACCCCTGCGAAGCTGTGCTCGGCCCGCTGACACACCTGGGCCCGGGCAGCTATTGTCCCCGAGTCTGTGGCACAGGGCGAGGTGGAGAGGCTGGGGCCCAGGAGGGGGCACTAGGGGGTCGATGGGTGGGAAAAGCAATAGCTCCAGGGACGTTCCGGGGAGATTCCCCGCCTACCCTGCCAAGGCCACAGTTAGGGTAGGAAGCTCTGATCATAGGACCTCGGGGAAGGAGGGCTGGGAGGTACCTGGGCAGAGCTGCTGTAGGAAGGTATACGTGGCCACTTCCAGGGACGCCGAGCTGGACAGCCCACCCCCCAGGGGCACGGAGCTGACCACTACTGCGCTGAAGCCAGGGAGGGGGGCAGCTGCAGGGGAAAGAATGGATGACGGTAAGACGGGCCACCAGGGAGGATGAACACAAGAAGGGAAAGCGTTCTGGTGCAAAGGGAGGCAACTGCCGGGCAGCTGCTGCTGGGGGATGTGTCTCAATTGTCAGAGGTCACCAACCTGCTGGGCCAAGGGGTCCACTGCCCTCCACCCACCCACCGTGAGGGTCCTGAGACACAGTCTCCCAGGTCTCAGGATTCAGGGCTCCGGAGACCAACAAGTTGGGGTTTGAATCCTGGCTCCTCCAATCATGGGATGGGCAACCCAGAGCTAGTTCTGGAACTTCTGGGGGCATCAGTCTTCTCACCTGCCCATTGGGGAATCTCTACTCTGCACCCCTACCCCACAGTGGATCAGATGAGCTAATGGGCTTTGTGGCTAAGGCAGGAATCTGACCCAGCCCCAGGCCCCATACCTGGGTAGTGCTGAATCACTCCCTTGACATAATTGGCCCAGTGAGGGGTCCCAGGCTCCAGTGGCCGCTGGCTTGTGGGCAGGGGAAATTGCAGCCGCCGGGGCTCGTCAGCATCCTCAGAGGTAGTGAGGAGGGAGACAAGCCCATCCGCACGGGGGCTGCCCACCAGCACCGTCACAAGCTCCAGAGCCTGGCAGGAGAAACAAAAGTATGCAAAACTCCCAGCACCACGGGGCCTGGGACAGCCGAGCAGCTGACCTCCTAGCTCCAGGTGAAGGGAATGCGGAGTGCCCCAGGGGAGTCAGGGCCTGGGGAGCGCAGATCTGAACTCTGCCCTGAGCGTGGGCTCCTGGATGTGACGCAAGGGGGAGAGAAAGAGTTCAACAGGGAAAAAAACAACAGAACTCCTTTTGGCGCTTCCCCATTTGGAGGCAACCTCAGAGGCAGTGTACTCACTCAACCCGCCAGGCTGTACCGAGGGATGGACACGGCCCCAGGCTAAGGCAGGCCAATCGCCCCTGTGTGACCTTGGGCAGATCACTAGCCCTCTCTGAGCCTCCTCTGCGAATCGAACGGGCTGGACCAGGAAGCTTAGGTCTTTACTTTGCTCGGATCTACCCCTGCGACCCCCCTTCCGCATTCCCCCACACCGTGAGGAGGCTCCCAGGGAGATGGCGAGGATCAGCAGTACACAGCCTACTTCCTCGAGGATTCCCGCCTTCCTGCCTCGAGACGTGGGGAATGCCCCTTCCGAGGGCCTCTCTACGTGCTCGGGCCCCACACGCGGCGGGAATGAAAGTTCGGAGCGGCCCGCGCAACGCGGTGCACGCGGGACGCGGGCGCCTCCCGCCCAGCCCCTCACCATGGGCAGCACCAGGCCCCGGTTGTAGTCCGTGTGTTCCCCGATGAGGTTGACGCGGCCCGGGGCCGACACGGCTAGCTCGGGCTCAGCTCCGAACTCCTCCAGGAAGGCTCTCCGGGCCTTGGCCAGCAGCTCCCCGGCTTGGGGCTGCTCCGAAGCGGCCATGACGCTCTCCCGGCGGCTCCGCCAGGCGCAGTCGGGTAGGCGCGGGATGCTGGGGCGAGGCCGCGCGGCGTCGACTCACACTGGCTGCTCGCGCCGCCCCAAACCGGGCCGCACTGGCCCCGCCCCGCGCGCCGCGCCGGCCCAATCCACCGGCCGCGGGCGAGGGGGCGGGCTGGCGGCGGGCTTCGGGAAGGATCGCTGGGAGCCCACCGCGGCGGGGATTGGCCGGACCGGGAGATCCGAGCTGCCCATCCTTGGCCTCTGTGTCACACCCATCTAGCCGCCTACCTCGGGCAGAGCTACAGAGCCGGCCTCCCGTAGACCTGGGTCTCCCAGAGGGCTCTCCAGGTCCTCAAGTCCTGCAGAGGTCACCAACCCCTGATCAGGAATCTCTAAGAGGGTGGCCAGACAATCAGCATGGAGATAAGGACTGCCTGAGTTTGGTGGAGTCCCTTTCTATAGGCTCCTTTCCTAGAGTGGACCCGCTGTCCCAGCTCCTAGCAATGGAGCAGTAAGGAGGATGGTAGTGGGCAGTGATGGGCCCAACTGCCAAGGCAGGTGCTTCCTCAGTCAGGAACCTTGGTCCCAGAGTCTGGTGTTCTGAATGTGACATCTCCTCTCTCACCAACCTGCATCCTAAACCTTCAAGCCTGTCCACAGCTGGCCACCCCATAGGAAACCTTGGAAAGAAAAGGCTGAAATATAAGCAGATTGTTTGAAATTAGGGAGGGGAGCTTTGGGGAGGGCTGTGGCCCGGGCTGTAGCTGGGGATAGGCTCAGAAGTTGCCCCAAGAACATTCAAAAGTGAGCTTTGAAAACCCCTAGAAGTAAACATAAGGGTAAACCTCTGGGACGCTGGCTTAGTCAACGGTTGTTTAGATATGACTCCAGAAGCACAAGCAACAAAAGGAAAATAGGCAAACAAATTCATCAAAGTAAAAGACTTTTGTGCATCTAAGGACCCCATCAAAAAAGTGAAGATACAACTCACAGAATGGGAAAAAATAGCTGCGAATCATATATTTAAAGGACTTGTATCAAGAATGTATAAAAGGGACTTCCCTGGTGGTCCAATGGTTAAGAATCCACCTTGTATGAACCCATATGAAAAGTGAAAGTGAATTCGCTCAGTTGTGTCTGACTCTTTTGCAACCCGTGGACTGTAGCCTACCAGGCTTCTCCGTCAAAGGGATTTTCCAGGCAAGAGTACTGGAATGGGTTGTCATTTCCTTCTCCAATGAACCCACATGAAGGGGGGAAAAATAAGCTCTTGTGCTGCAATTGAAACAGTTTGCCTCATATTGGGACTTAAATCCGTGTACTGGGACTCAACCCTGGAGAGGGAGGTGGAAACCCACTCCAGTATTCTTGCCTGGAGGATCCCATGGACAGGGAAGCCTGGCAGGCTACAGTCCATGGGGTCACAAAAGGTCGACATGACTGAATTGACTTAGCGCTGGGACTCAAGCCCAGTCAAAACCCTGCCTGGGACTTGAACCCATGTGGCTGCAACTTGAACTCGGCCAAAACCCATGGTCTTCCAACTGAGATCACAAACCTGGTTTCAGGACCTAATGAACCTCAGGTTCTTGATCTCTCATCTCACAAGGTATTCAGTGAGAGACAGTGATAGGTAAGAAGTAGATTTATTCAGATTAGAGAGAAAGACACTTAACTGAGAGTATGGGCCATTACAGAAGGTGAGTGCGGTGGCCTTGAAAAGTGGCATGGTTAGTTTTTATGGGCTGGGTAATTTCATAGGCTGAGTGGGGTATTATTTCAACTATTTGAGGGAAGGGATAGAGATTTCCAGGAATTGGGCCATTACCCACTTTTTGGTCTTTTGATGGTCAGCCTTGGAACCATCCTGGAGCCTCTGGGTGTGTCATTGAGCTTGCTGATTGGGAATCAAATTCTAGTGGAAGTTGACTTGTCTGCCATCTTGGATCCATTTAATTCTCATTGGTTTATGTTGTGTCCTCTGGCTATGTCATTCTTTCAAAAGTTGTGCCCTGTCCTTTCAAAAGCTGTGCCCTCAGCACAGCGAAAGAGCCCACATGATGCAATGGAGGTCCCACGGTCCAAAACTAAGACTCAATACAGCCAAATAAATAAAAATAAATAAATAAAAAATAAAGTGCTGAGTCTTAAAAAAAAAATCTTACAATAGGAAAAAGATAAGTTTAAAATGGGGGGGGGGGCGGACGATTAATAATAAGTCCTGGGGATCAATAAAGAAAAATTTTAAAAGCTAGAAAAAAATGGGCAGAAGGTTTGAACATTCTTCCAAAGAAGATGTGAAAAGGTGTTTAACATCATTGGTCATTTAGAGAATGCAAATCAAAGCCACAATGAGATACTACTTCACATTCATTACGATGGCTAAAAATTTCTTTAAAAGACAGAAAATAACAAGTGTTGGTGAGGATATGGTGAAATCAAAACCCTCATACACTGGTGATGGGAATGTAAAACAATTAAGCAGTGCCATAAAATGCTAATTGTAGAGTTATCGTATGACCAACATGTGTCCCCACAAAAACTTGTATACTACGTTCACAGCAGCACTATTCACATTAGCCAAAAAGTGGAAGTGATCCAAAAGGGATAAATGGATAAACAAATGTGGCTTATTCAATGGAATATTATTTTTTAAGTTATTTATTTTTGGCTGTGCTGGGCCTTCGTTGCTGCAAACAGGCGTTCTCCACCGCAGAGAGTGAGGCTGCTCTTCAGTAGCGGCACCTGGGAGCCTCTTTGCGGTGGCTTCTCCTGCTCCAGGGCGTGTGGGTGCAGTAACTGCAGCTCGGGGGCTCTGGAGCTCAGGCTCGGTAGTTGTAGCACACGGGCTTAATTGCTCTGTGGGATGTAGGATCTTCCTGGACCAGGGATCAAACCCAGGTGCCCTGTATTGACAGGCAGATTCTTATCCACTGCACCATCAGGGAAGTCCCAGTGGAATGTTATTCAGCTATGGAAAGAATGAAGTTCTGATACCTGCTACAGCACGGATGAGCCTTGAAAACATAGTAAATGAAGGGAGCTAGTTACAAAAGACTACAAATTGTATGATTTTATCGATCAAAAATGTCCAGAATAGGCAAATCTAAAGAGAGAGAAAGTAGATTACCGGTTGCTTGAGGCTGAGAGAAATGGGAGAATAAGAGGTGATAAGTAAGAATACCAACTTCTCTTTGTAGTGATGAAAATATTCTAAAATTTACAGATATGGTTGCCATATCTGTGAATATACTAAAACTGCTTTAAATGGGTAAATTGCATGGTATGTGCATTGTATCTTTTTTTTAATTTATTTGGCTATTCTGGGTCTTAGTTGCGACACATAGGACCTTTAATCTTCATTGCAGCATGGGGATCTAGTTCCCTGAACAGGAATCGAACCTGAGCCCTCTGCATTAGGAGCTTGGACTCTTAGCAGCTGGACAACCAGGGAAGTCCTTATGCATTGTATCTTAATAAAATTGTTTTTTTTTTTTTAATGAGGAATAAAAGCAATTCCAAATTTCATCTAATGGTCTGCTCCTTTTGAGCACTCCTCAGCTTCCCTGGTGGCTCTCCTGCCTGCAGTGCAGAAGACCTGGGTTTGATCCCTGGGTTGGGAAGATCCCCTGGAGGAGGGATAGGCTACCCACTCCAGTCTCCTTGCCTGGAGAATCCCAGGACAGAGGAGCCTGGCAGGCTATAGCCCATGAAGTTAGAAAGAGTCCGACACGACTGAGCGACTTCAGCTCACTCACTGACAGTAAAGCACAGGCATTTTTTGGCATAGGTAAAACAAAACAAGATAAACAATGAGTGGTTCTTGGGGCTGGTTGAAATGGAAGCAAACTCAAACCAGGCCTCCCTACAAGGAAGATGCATCCTTGTAGGGAGCAAAGACCCCTTGTAGGAGAAAGGATCCGTTGCTCTTTGAATCATTTACCCACTTCAGCTCTGATGGCCAACCACTCTGAGCTCAAATCTCTGCCCTTACTATTGTATCTCAGTCAGATGACTTACCCTCTCTGAGCCTCAATTTCTCCTGGGGCTGGTATTTCCTTCGTGACAGACCGTTTCAGCAGGAAGTGAATGAGATCAGCTTCACAGAGTGCCCAGCCCAGCCTCTGGCACTTGGTAAGCACAGAATAAATATTTGCTATTATTATCAGTCATCCATTAATACATTGTTGGACTCTCCTGCAAGCAATGGGCCAGATAAAAGCCTCTGGCTCTATCTGATAGGGGATAGTCTCAATCTGACCCTCTTCCCTCACAGAGATAAATGTCCCGACAGAGGAGGAAAGAGCTTTCTAAGAGAGAGGAGGAATTCTGACCACTAAGCAGCTCACACCCTTATTTTTTTATTTCCATTGTTTTATTTTGATTCAAAAGATGTCCTTTTCACCTATCTTCATCTTTTGTATAATTTCAGTTGTTCCTGGAAAACCTTAATTTGACCCAAGGGCAAGTTCTCTTGTTGGCTCATGCTGAACTCTGAAATACTGATTTCATCTACAAGAACTGTTTACTATCAGTGTTTGAATGCTGTCTAGCATGTTACATAAAATTTGTTCATAAGGAAGTCTGTCTCTGACCTTTGACCCTCCCTCCCATTTCCTGGCCAAATGTCACAAGACCGGGGGGAAGGTGGCACCTTAAAGGGGACACTGCCGCCCAAAGTCTGTCCTCTGCTTGGCCACGTGCTCAGTTCTTAGTCCTGGGGGCCTCCCTGCTAGACCTGCTCTTTCTTCATGCAGTGAATGTCTATGCTTCATGCAGCTCTGGCATCTCCGTTGCAATTATAGACAAGACTGGTTACCTTTAGTTGTGGCATGTGGGATCTAGTTTCCTAAATAAGGATCGAACCCAGGCCCCCTGCATTGGGAGTGCAGGGTCTTAGCCACTGGACCCCCAGGAAGTCCCAAGACTGGTTTCCAGGTGGGGCTTGCGTCCACATCTCCCAAGACAGTCTCTGAAAATACTTGCTCTCAGCAGATGGCTTTTTTGTTGTTGTTCCTGGAGGGTTAACCTATCTCCTGATTTGGGCCCCCTTTGCCCTTCTGTTTCATTAATGATGACAACTTCTATAGTATTGATAATACTGATACCAAGTTTGTGGTGGACCCTGGTGTCAGGACTGAGATGCAGTCTATAGGGCAGCACTGGTTGTTCAGTGCCTGTTCTGAATGGTCAGTGCTCCAGACTTTTTTCGTCAAATCTTTTAAAAGGCACCAGATTTTGCACAGATTGTTTTATTAAATCCTTACAAGCCTACAGGGTAGGCACTAGTTTTATCTCCATTTTACAGATGAGGGAAAGAATCCCAAATGGATTAAGGAACTCATCCAAGTGGGACAGCTGGGCCTTGAACCTGGGTCTGACCCTGAGATTGTTCTCTCAGCAACCACCCTGTCCCCAGGAGCACTCTGACCTGCTGTGACGTCCGCTTACTGAAGATACCAAACTCAGCCTCTTGGTAAGGAACAGGATGGGTAGCAGCTCTCTTGGACCCCTGGAGCCTCCAGTCCCAATTTGGAAGTCGACCAGTAAGCAGAGCTCTTGGGAACTTGACTGATTCTTTGCCCCCTGGGCCAGGAGCAGATCCAACCAGCTGGGCTGTGGGGCTGCCAGGGCCATTGGGTTGGCCAGCAAACACGCCTGGAGTCTGCCGTGTGCCAGGCATGACTCCAGAGGCCCTGCCTCTGGAGCGCCAGGAGCTTCTCGTCCATCCCTGGCCCCAGTGCCCCTGCTAAGTGGGGGCCAGTTGGAGGCCCCGTCTTTATTTGGTGAACCCACTGTGTCCCTGAAGTTCCTGCCCTCTAGGAGGATGATTACCCTGCTGATGGCCAGGCAGGGAATGACACAGCCGCAGCTGACTCTCCCTGTACCTCGCCCTAGGCACTGCAGCGGGCCCAGTTCCCAGGCCACCGTGGGTGGGCAGAACTGAGCCTGGCCATAGACAGGGCACTGAGTGGGGAGAGGCCCCCGGGTTCAGCCAGACTCTCAGGTTGCATGAAGACTGGGCCTTGGACCCAACCCCATCCTGTCCCCTCTCCTGGTGCTCTTGGCTCAGTGCTTAAGGCAGTGAAGAACTTATGGGAATGGTCCTGGGGGCCAGTGTGTCCAAAAGAGAGGGAGTAGGGAGTAGAGGTTGGAGAAGGAAATGTCAACCCACTCGTGTTCTTGCCTGGAGAATCCCAGGGATGGAGGAGCCTGGTGGGCTGCCGTCTATGGGGTCGCACAGAGTCGGACACGACTGAAGTGACTTAGCAGCAGCAGCAGGGAGTAGAGGTTAACAGAGTCCGGGCACCACCTCCCTGGGGATGTGTGCAGTCCCTCCCACACTTCTCAGCAAAGGCTGCCAGCCCCAAGCTTGCAGCCCAGCAGCCCCTCTTGTCACTGGGACTGGCGGCTAGGAGACGGCCTCCTTTCAGCCCACTCTCCCTTCCACTGAGTACGGTCCCAGAACTGCAACTTCCTAAACGGGCTGCCAGCTGTCGGAGAAAAGACCCCAGACCCTGGCTGCCCGACCTCGCCCCTCTGCACATCATTTGTGGCCTTACAGCTCCTCCAGGAGTCATAGCCTCACTGAAGCGCCCCCTCCACTCAGTCTTGCTGATAGCAGAGGTGACTGCACTCACCTTTTTGCTTCTCCCACAGGAAGGGCATTAGGGTAGGTGGGATGGGGATGGAGGGTCCTCTCTCAGGGCAGAAGCTGAGATGTGCTGCTCCTGGGCATGCGCGATTGTCCTCACCCTTGCTGGACACTACACGTAGTGCCCAGGTGGGGACACCAGGACAGGCTGGGGACACCTCACACGGAAGTCCCATGACTCTACTTGGCACAACAGTGGCTGTCAAGGTGGGACCCTTCACTGCCAGGGACAGCTGGGCAGTCAGCCGGACCAGTCCACCCCAGGAGGGAAGACAACAGCCTCTGGCCCCTCCTCACAGCACAGCTTCTGTGCATAAGCTTGAAGCTGTTTCAGCTGCCCCCACCCACCTTGGCCCACAGCCTCGCTCAGTCCCTAGGCCTGTGGACAAAAGGGAGTCCAAAGGCTGGCCACCTGGCCCAAGGACATGAGCCCTCAGGAAGTTCTGCAAGATTTGGGTCAGCAACCCGGGCTAGGGTCTGTTCTTCTTCCAGCCTCGCCCTGAGGAAGGCAGGTGGAAGGCGGGTTGTTTGTGGGAGTTGCTGGCCAGAAGCCAGGCCCAGCTGAATGGGATGGTCTGGGCCGGTGACATCCCCGAGGAATGGTGAGACAGGCAGGACCACCAACGGGGTGAGGAGAGGCCAGGGAGCGCAAAGAGCACTCGGCTCAGCTGTCAGGGCCTGGGGTGGGGCCGGAGGGAATGGGCTGTGACTACCATGATGCTGTCTGTGCTCAGCAGCCAACTCTTTGTGACCCCACGGACTGTAGCCCATCGAGCTCCTTTGTTCATGGAATTCTCCAGGCAAGAATACTGAATGGCGTGGGCGGCCATTTCCTTCTCCAGGGGATCGTCCCGATCCAGGGATGTAACCCACTCTTGCATTGGCAGGCAAAATTCACCACTGGCACCACCTGGGAACCCCCATAATTGCCATGAGGTGACTTAAGTCAAGGGATGGGGCAGGAGGGGTGAGGACTGTGTGCCCAGGAAAGATGCTACAGGCTCTTGTACCTTGAGGGCCACACCACCCGCAGTGACACAGCGGCCACAGGTGTGCAGAACACTCACCCTTCTCCATGGAAGGGTAGGTTGGCCGTAGGCCTGGGGCAGATTGCTGACCTGCTGCTGTTCCCATTCCTGTGTACAGGCTGGCCTTTGCCTGCACAAACTTCGGGGCAAGCCCAGTTTCCTGCTGACCCAAAGACAGCTGACAGGGCCGTCTCTCCTCAGGGCTGCCCTACTTGAAGGTGAGCCAGAAAGAAGGGGCCTGCTCTCCAACTGAAGCACAGGTCCCAGGGTCAACACTTGACACCAAGGCAAGAAGCAGTGCTTACAAGGGGCCAGACAGGGGAGCCCCAGACACTACTGGGGAAGAGCTGAAGGTAAAACTTTCTGAACATTTCCCCAGAGAAAAACTGTGAAAAAACATAACATCCAAATGAAGACCATAAAGCTAAGTCTAAACTTTAAAAACTTTTATTTTTGTTTGCTTTTTTCGCACTACCTAAACCCAGAGATAAAACATATGGGAAGTTTCCCAAAACCAGAAAGTACTTTTGCCTTCTGGGTTAAAAATAAACTCTGGAAGCGCAAGCTCTATTTAAACAGCAGATTCCAAGTTGCCCAATAAAATTCAACTTCAGGATGCAGACTTCAGGCAAGGTCAACCACTTGAGTGGTTCTCAAGGAGCCTCACCACCACTGGATAGGGTTCCCACCACCACACATTTCACTGGCTAGGATTTCAACATTCTTCAGGAACACAATGAATCAACTGTCAGAACTGGTTATGACGGACCTTCTAGGAAACCAGTTTATTTTTATTACACTGTATCAGATTCTGCTTTTGGCACCTCATAAAAACTATCAATTCTCAACCCTAGTCTAACTCCCTGCTTTCCAAGGGAACCTCTTAACTCTTAGTATCTGAAACTAGTCCAAATTTAAATCCCACTGAACTGTATCAAAGTATCTTTCTACAGCCACTGACTTCAAATTATACAGAATGCGTTTGTCTGACTCCCGTGTTTTTGTCCATATTAACACTTCACTGGTGGTCATCACTGGTTAGGAACACTAGTTTCACACTGAAAATGCAGCTTAGACTTAAACCAAGTTCTACACCTGTGGGCACTTTTAACTCGTTGTATAAAGAAGTCTATACTGAGAGGGGACATATGTACACCTACAGCTATGGCTGATTCCTATTGATGTTAGAAAACAAAATCCTGTAAAGCACTTATCCTTCAATTAAAAAATAAAAAATCTATAAACGTTCTTCACAAATAGGTTCAGGAACAGAGCCCAAATTTGAGTTCTAGAATTAAATTTCCTTTCCTTGACAGATACGGGGAGGCAGGGAAGCCTTAGTCGTAGGCCCACATTGCAAATATGTTGTCATAGCGTTTTTAAAAAGCTTCTAGGACTGTTTACATGCTTTGTAGAATTATTATTGTAAATACTGCTTTTGTCTATCAAGTAAAACTTGAAATAAGCTAAACTTAAAAGCTTTGCATTCAATTTAGGTTTTTGACACTTAGTTGAATAAACAAGTTTATTTGTAAATTTAGTCAACATACATAATTGACCTAAAAACTTCAATAGAAGGATAAATTTTAAAACGACTTGGAAAGCCATCTCTATGAAGTGATTTTCTCAGATCCTATGCCACATGAACACCATTGTAACTGGCAGAGGTTCGATAAGCTGAAGCTGTATCCCTCCCCCAGAGCAAGTTTACCCTAAGTTATTATAATACAAACCCCACAAGGAAAAAAAGTTCGGTATTGTTCCTCCTTGGTAGAGAAAAGTTCAACCTAGTTATGAGACCAATCACAACACAAAGAAAAGCTGCACTAACTACTATATTAGTAACAGATGATGCTGGTGTGAGTAACTTGTATTATAGTCTAGAGCCCTTATAAATAAATCCCCCTCCCCGTTAGTGTTTGCATTATCAGCTAGAAGGTTAGTTTAACATGTGGTAGAATGAGGACTTATGCAAGGTATAACGCGAAAAGCATTTCACTACGTAAACAAGTGCAGTCTACTCAGGAGAAAACCAGTCGAACTCTAAATTACACACCTTAAAGACGACACTCCCCACATGTCAATGTAAAACATTTAATTTAAAAAGGTTGACACTACAATATATAAAATAGCTATTATAAATGCACATAGTGTATTCTATAGCTGCCAGGTTTACTTTTTTTTTTAAGGAAACTGTAAGTTACACTGTGGTTAAGACTTGTATCTTCACCCTTGAAAAAGCCCACATTCTATCACAGTGATGTATGGTTAGACTTAACAGCCCCAATTGTTAAACACTTGGATCAAGTCATAACCAGTTTTATTGCAAAAGGACCCTGTACACATTTATCAATTCTAGTACCTTAATAGCTACCCAACAAGTCATTAACATACAGAAACATGCATCATGAGAAGCAAGAAATATCACCCATCCCTTCTGCATATTAGCAACTTGTCACTCCTGAGCAACAGTGCTCACATCACTGAGGTCTGTGAACAGTCACTTTTCGCATTCATCCTGAGTGAAAGATGGAATGACTTAAGTACAAATGCAACATATTATAAACAACTTCTTACAAAAAAAGTCACAAATTAAACCGAAGTATTTTACAGAATTTACTACAAAACACCATAAAAACTGCCTTCACTTAAGCTCTCTCCCCCCGTATCCGGCGAGCCAACTGGATGTCTTTGGGCATGATGGTGACTCTCTTAGCGTGGATGGCACACAGATTAGTATCTTCAAACAAACCCACCAGGTACGCTTCGCTAGCCTCCTGTGGAGGACAAGAGCCACACGATTACTCTCTCCGAGGAGGGGGCCGCGCACCAGCCCTCCCCTCCGCCCGGCCGCACACAGCCCCCGCCAGCTCACCTGCAGCGCGCCAATGGCGGCACTCTGGAACCTCAAGTCGGTTTTGAAATCCTGGGCGATCTCCCTCACCAACCTCTGGAAAGGCAGTTTCCGGATCAGAAGCTCGGTGGATTTCTGGTAACGACGAATTTCTCGAAGCGCAACAGTCCCGGGCCTGTAGCGATGAGGTTTTTTCACCCCGCCGGTAGAGGGGGCGCTTTTCCTGGCCGCTTTGGTGGCCAGCTGCTTACGGGGCACTTTCCCACCCGTTGACTTACGAGCAGTCTGCTTGGTTCGGGCCATTTTCTTTTACCTAATGCCGAAGTTTTAGGCCGCTTCTCCGATCACCGCGCCGCCGCTGCCGCCCAAAGAGCCGCAGTAGCCGAAACACGGGACAAACTCCCCACAACGAACGACCAAACCACTCTGTGCCTGAGACAACATTTTAAAAGTTGGAGGGAAACATGGATTCGTATCTAGAAGGACGCTATACTCAGATTGCATCACCAGCATCTTTAAGCAGTTGGCCTGCTCCAAGAAAATCCAAACTAGAAATGTCAGTGGTTCTGAAGAGGAAAAGTTAAAATTTGACCCCCTTCTCCTTCTGTCTCTGTAACTGAGCTTGGCCCTTGCAAAGTCTAGATCACGAAGGTCATGTAGTCTCAGAAAGCGGGGACTTGCAATACTAGGAACTGGAGTTTATCTCACTCACCCTTGTCCTGCTTTTTTCAATTGCCCAGTCCCTGCAAACCTGCTTAATTATGCAGGTCCAGGTCAGACATCCCCTTCCCCGTCTTGACTGCTATTCTCATGCATGCGAAACCCCTTAGTTTAAACAAGCCTATTGACAGTGAATGTTGCCCACTACAGTCTGTCTATAAAAACTCTGTAATCCCTTTGTTCAGGGCTCAGAGCTTGGAGTGTTCACTCCTCTGAGCCTGCTGACAGAATAAACCTTAGTTCTCCCACTCTCCAAGTGTGGAGCTTGGTTTCTCGAGTACTGGTTTCTGCAACATTACATTATGGGTGTGACCTAGCCAAAATGATGCTGTAGACCTCTAAACAGCAGCCCCATTCCCAAAGAAGGGACCTGGGCCCTATTTCACAAGACTGAAGAATTGGTGTGTACGTTTTAAGTTAAAAATGCCTAAAGTGCTCATGTATCTTTTGTCTATCTGTTTTTGATTCCTCACTTTAACTTCTTAAGCTAACCAACCAGCTAGCTCCAAACCATCAAATTGTTGTAGCCACGTGTTCCGGAAAACAAACTCACTCAGAAGTACAATGCAGATAGTGGAGCAGTTTATTACACCGGCGAGCCCAAAGCAGTCTCCTCTTAGCCAAGGACCCCGACCAGTTTTTGTGTAAACCTCATATACCCTAAGTGTATGTGCACAAACCTGCCTCCCCAAATTCCCTAAAACTAGTCTGAACAAAGGAAAAAGAAAGATACAATTAAAGTTAACCCATGATTCATATGCCTTAAGCCTAGGTAGTTAAAAGTGGACAATTATCAATAAGCCTGTGGTCATACCCCAATAAGCATAATAGAATGTATGAGTCTATTCGGTTACACAGATAATTAGGGTATTCTTTTAGGTGACAGAGAGTCTAGGTATGAGCCCTAAGTCTGGTTTTTCA
>SJYV01040745.1:809788-833128 GCA_006410875.1 Neotragus pygmaeus | reverse complement strand
GAATGTTTCCACGGAATTAAAGATGGATAATACACTCTCTATTCCCTCCACATGTGTTTAGTTTCCTAGTGAATGACCAAAGAGTTTAGACTTCCCTGGGTATGTTGACAACGATCTAGGCAAAGTCTAGTGAGTATGGCAAGAGTGGGTAGTCTCACTCAAAGAGAAAGTAACTGGGTCATCCATGAAATCATATTTGAGACTCAGTACTACACATGTCCCCAGCTCATTATTTAGAAAGAGGAGTTCCACGTCATGAAAAGGCTAACGAATAAAATCATAAAAGTAGTGTTGTTTTGCCTAGTACTATCCAGTGGAAGGGAGGGATTTTTCAGGTCATTTCTAACCAATGAGAAGCACCAAACTGTCTATCACAGTCTATCAATTTAACCCCATGGATGAGTGTATCACATGCACCTTCTTAATACTGATCTATCTCCAGAGCACACATTTTGGTGCACACATTTCTTTGGAGTCTAACTTAGCTCAATTTCTTTACAAAGGTGCACTAGGCACACTGGGTTTTGTAAAGCACATTGAGTGCTATCTTGTGGTTAATATGGTATTCAGCATCCATTCATTCCTTTTTCTTTTGTACTTTTCTGTATCACAGGTTCCAAAAACCTAAGGACAATATAGCCCACATTTTCTTGAAGCTAAAGTTCTAGCTAGGGAAAACTAACGCCTTCTAATGAGATGCACTTGAGCAAGATTGGAAGTCAGAATGACGCTCTGGCTCTTTCTTTTAGTTAGCAAGGCTGGAAAGGGGGAGCTTATCTGACTCAGCATCTGAGGAGTTAGTCTTTAATGTCATCTGATGTTGAGACAGCTGGACTAGTGGTGTGGCAGTATTAAATCATCAGCCTCAGCCTTAGTGAGGTACATTCGTGGATGCATTGGCTTCGTTTTTGGCTGATTCCTTGATTACCCCTGTCTTTGGAGAATGTTCTTGAACTCAGTACTGCCAATAGTACTCCATTATTGTCTTTCTTGCTGCTCTGTTTATTCAAATTCAATCCTACCTCCTGGCCAAGATTCACAAGCTAGTAAAGATAAATCCTTTCTTGGCCCCATGCTGAGAGTCTCCCAAAATAGTGACTTGTGTTCATAGATAATGCTGCTCAGCTATGCTCTAGTTCTACAGATTTATTTTCAGCACAAATTCATTCGGTGACACATTTTTCTGGGATGTCATTGAGATAGTTTTGAATAAGATGGGCAAGACCCTTGTTTTCATGCAGTTGCAGTGAGGAAAACAAAAATGTATTTATAAACAAAGAGGATAAAATTAGAGATAAACATAAAAATGAAAATTAGGCACCATATTATAAGAGGGAGAAGGATTATTTAAATTGTGGGTGATTGAGCTGAGTTCTGAAGGATGAGCAAAAGTTAGACAGGCAAAGTACTAAGCAGAAAGCATATCACTTGAAGAACCAGTACATATGGACACTGTAAGATTCAAACAGACTTGGCATGTTTGTACAAACAGAGCAGTCAATAAGGCTGAAAAGTGGTAAGTGAGGGAGAAAGTTTTACAAAGTGAAGGTGGAAAAATAGGTAAGGCCAGATACCAGAAGGAGAAACATTATTTCAAGATAAAAGCTGTCCATTTCTCAGTAAAGGAAGTAATATAATGACATTTAATTTTCAGTAAGATTTTAGGCTACTAAATTAAAATGGACTGTGAATCTGTTCAGTAGTGGAAGAAGGGGTACAAGTATTTAGTAATGATCTTACAGGAGTCTAGGCCATTTGTGACTGTGACCAAGGCCAGAGGTATGCCTGTGGAGATATATATATATAAAGAGTTATAGGTTACTTTACTTTAATCCAAGTAATTGGATGAATGNTGTTCAGTAGTGGAAGAAGGGGTACAAGTATTTAGTAATGATCTTACAGGAGTCTAGGCCATTTGTGACTGTGACCAAGGCCAGAGGTATGCCTGTGGAGATATATATATATAAAGAGTTATAGGTTACTTTACTTTAATCCAAGTAATTGGATGAATGTGGTGTGCTTTGTTGAGATACAAAGGATTCAAAAAGCAAAAGATTTGGGGAAATAAAGGAAACAAGACAATTTAGAGGGGGAAAAATAGACCAAAGAGCAAGCAGTAAAATGATGTAAGTTTTCTGGCAATGTCCCACTGTCTACAATTATTACAGACATGAGCTTGGGAACTAAGCAGGTGAGTTCAAATCCTAAAACACCAACTGTTCTCTTACCCTAGACAATTTACTTGTCTCTTCTAACCTTGATTCTTTCCTCTGGAAACTATGATAAGAATACCTACTGCACTGCATATGGATTCTTTAAGGATTTGATAACATAACAAATGTAAATCACATAGCAAATGTTAGGGAAATAATAGCTTTCTTGTTTGGGTCCATGACAAAGTAGATACTTTGAAAAGGTATACTACCTAAAGCAACTAAAATTTCTAAATAAAATATATATTCTTCTCAAGTGCATTTCTCAAACGTGTTACTAAATTGACAGGTAGCTAAGACACATACAGAAGCCAAAACCTAAAATAAAAGCTGGACTCCAGTGAAATAAATTTGCTCCCAAATGGATTTTTTGGGGACCTTAGCGATTTTGCTCTGCTGAGGAGGGCAACAGAAAGGAGACATTGCGTATAGCCCATGAGACAAGGGTGATCTATGCCTTTTGCATAAAACCAGACCCCAAAGAGTTAAGAGTTGACCCATTCTATGGGAATGTGCAGCAAGGAAACACTCTCAGTTTCACTTTGATACTGGATTGAAGAGGAAAAAATAACACTCCCCTGAGGTTTGTGATGCTAAACGAAGTTTTCTGTTTCTGGATCATGATCAAATTTCACCTGCCTGTCACCTAAAATACCTCAGGTTAGACTTTACATTACAATGGTGTGCCATGTTGATTAAGTTAACCAGCAAAAACAAACAGGAATCCTCTGTGAGAGCATGGGCATTTAGCCAACTTCAGGATTTCTATAGGTAAACATTCAATAAACAGGAGCCCCCAGTCAAAAATTTTATGAGACCAGTAGTTATTATCATTATGACATCATGACAACAAAGAAAGATCTTGTCAAGTTTGGCTACACGGTATCAACCCATATATAGAAATACTTCCTTAACCTCATTTTTTTTTTTTTTTAAGTTTTATGGAAATGTAGTTAATTTACAATGTTGTGTTAGTTTCAGGTATATAGCAAAGTTTTATATATTTATAACTTATACATACATGCTGCTGCTGCTGCTGCTAAGTTGCTTCAGTCGTGTCCGACTCTGTGCGACCCCATAGATGGCAGCCTACCAGGCTCCCCCGTCCCCAGGATTCTCCAGGCAAGAACACTGGAGTGGGTTGCCATTTCCTTCTCCAAAGCATGAAAGTTAAAAGTGAAAGGGAAGTCGCTCAGTCATGTCTGACTGTTAGCAACCCCATGGACTGCAGCCTACCAGGCTCCTCCATCCATGGGATTTTCCAGGCAAGAGTACTGGAGTGGGGTACCATTGCCTTCTCTGATATATATATAACAATTTCAATTTCAAAGGGGAAAATGGGGAGATATAATTTAGAAATTTGGAATTAAAATATACACTCTATTATATATAAAATAGATATCCAACAAGGACATACTATATAGCACAGGGAACCGTATTCAATGTCTTGTAATTACTTATAAGAGAAAAAATCTAGAAAAAAGTATATATTTATATAAGTGTATATATTTGTTGTGTTTAGTCGCTCAGTCATGTCTGACTGTGACCCAATGGACTGTTGCCTGCCAGGCTTCTCTGTCCTTAATTCTCCAGGCAAGAATATTGAAGTAGGTAGCCATTCCCTTCTTTGGGGATCTTGCTGACTCAGGGATCGAGCTCAGGTCTCCTGCATTGCAGACAGATTCTTTACTATCTGAGCCACCAAATTTATTTTCTTTTTCTGAGTCTATTTCTAAGTTCATTTGGTTTTTGTTTTTTGTTTTTTTTTTTAGAGTTCACATATTAGTGGTACCATGTGATGCTTGATTTTCTCTATTTTGCTTACTTCACTCAGTATGATAAACTCTAGGTCCATTCGTGTTGCTACAAATGGCATTATTTCCTTTTTATTCCCGAGTAACATTCCACTATGTATATAGACCATAGCTTCTTTATCTATTCCTCAGTTGATGGACATTTAGGTTGCTTTTAGATATGTCTTCATTACTGCAAATGCAAAATGATTAAAACCTAATCCATGAATCTTCCTTCCAGCCTGGTATTCTTGCTCGGCCTTTGAGTGAGTTCTGCCTGCAATCACTGAGTCACACAGTTCAGAAAGCTCAGCCTCAGAGCTCATGCAGCACTCACCACTACCTGCCTCTTTCTCCAGGGGATGTTATGAAATTCTCTCCAAAACTCTACTTCACACTTGCTCTATTTGCCTTTGTATGCTCATGATGTATTGTGTGCTTCATAATAAATTTTTAAGAAATATTTGCCAAAGATACGGAAAAAGTTCCTGAAGTTGGCAAGCTGAAAAGTTAAATAAAATACAAATTAAGAATTGGTTTGTGACTATTCAATGACTAAAATAGGTTTAATTAAAGACCAAGGTTTCTTTGTAAAACTATGGTAGTCCCAGCATTCATGAGACATTGCCTTAAGGGAAGAACTTCATTTTGTGCCTCTAAATATTAACAAAACCTGAGTCAAAGACTGAATTGATCCCTTATTTAGATTCTCTAGAGCACTACCTTTCAATTTTTGATGAGAATTTGCCATGGATATTCTCTTATTTTGGAAGCAGCATCTTATGACAACTACACCTTGAGTTATGGTCTGTATTTTACTGACATGTTTATGGAAGGAAAGCTTTTTGGGGCAAGAACTTTGTTTTATTAAGCACTATTCAAGCTGAACTCTTTTATGCTGGGTATATTAATGGCACCTTATAAAAAACAACAGCAAAAATAGTATCAGCTCACCTAAGCTAATTCATCTATTCCATTAATAATTAATTTTAATTTTGTTTAATTAACGTTATGAGGTGGGCTGAGCTGAAGACACAACGTGATTGTTTTAAACCAAAGGTGCTTAGAGCACTGCAGATTCCTACAGTGCCCACACCTGAAATCCCCAAATGTGTTCTTCCTTTATTAATTTCTCTGGCAATAATATTAAGCTATGTTTAATTATATAACCGAAGTTGCAGAATTTCAAGGATTTTTGAACTTCAAGGAGTTCAAAAAATAAGATATTGATCTGACTGAAAGATGAAAAATTTCTACCAGACACAGATGTCAAACTTTATCAATGTTTTTCAGTGTCTGTGTCTAATTAGAAACAGGGTTACTCCAAAATCAAATTGGGTGAGGTAAGCAGTGGGCAGAACATGTGTCTGAAAATGATGGATAGTTCACATTTTAAATGAAGTATGTAAACCTCTGTTTATTTTCTTTTTCCCATTGAGAAGTCTGTCTCTGCAAATGGTTTATTTTCAGACCAAACTGTAACAGTCTTCGTCATGGAGAACCGACATTACATGGAGAAACACTTTTACATTTATAAACATACTGTCCTTGCAGTCCAAATAATAGATGACCTCCATTTAATTATCCTTTTATACTTTCAAAGGATTTTTCCTATCCTACATCAACTGTTTCAAGAGCATCATCATATTGCCAGTTCCATTTTGTGTGCATACGTGGAGAAAGAAGCATAAAGAAGGTAAATGGAACCCAGAAGGCAATTACATTACTAATATGACTTCTCATTGTGTGAAACCCAGTCGTCACTGCAGAACTGCCCATTCCTCTTCCCCAGGGGACCCTGAGGCCAGGACACTACTTTCCAAGGAGGCTTCTGTGCCCTTCTCTCAATCGGAGAGTCCTCATTTGTCTTCTTTCTCTTCTGTCAAGGGCCCTGTAACCACAGGATACCAAGTAAATATGCTGTTTTCTTAGTTAAATGCCCAACTCAGTTAATTACCTTTACCTTCACCAGTTTTATGCAAACAAATGGAGATACACACACACTCACACACATACAATCCTGGATTACACATATGGGAGTTTAAGTATAAGCTCCATATTTACCCTTCACTCTCCAGATACTGGGCTTCCCTGGTGGCTCAGAGGTTAAAGCATCTGCCTCCAATGCGGGAAACCCAGGTTCAATCCCTGGGTCAGGAAGATCCCCTGGAGAAGGAAATGGCAACACACTCCAGTATTCTTGCCTGGAGAATCCCATGGACAGAGAAGACTAGTAGATTACCATCCACGGGGTCACAAAGAGTCAGACACGACTGAGCGACTTCATCTCACCTTCACCTCCAGATACTCAAACAGAATAAAGATGTCCAGGAACTTCTGTTTCTCCAAAGCTGATATAGGGGAAAAAAAAAATGCTTAAACATAAAATTAGGAAGCATTTTGTCTTTGTGAGACCACTAATTTATTTAACTAACTACCTGGATAGGCCCCTTTAACACACAGGTATGAACTTTTGCAGAAACCAACAACAGCAGAGGGTCTGAGGTGTGGCAGAAAATGAAGTTAGTGAAAATTGGTTGTGTGACTTCTCTTTCTTCCCCTTGGTTTCTTCTCTAAGTGAAAAACCAAGAAAAAAACAAAAGGAAAAGCAAAATAACATAAATTTAAACTAGATGACTTTTACTGATCATTCTAGTCCCCATATTATCTGATCCTGTGAGTAAAAACTTTCACTTCCCCACAGAATGGAGATGCAATTATTTGAGAGGCCCTTAATGCATCTGAAAGTGGTTCTTGGAAACAGTCAGTATATTTGCAGTCTTGCCCGAGGGCAAGATAAGTCCTTTACATCTGGAAGAAGGCAATTTTGGACTAAGAGGTCCTTGAAGTTGGCACAGCTACCATGCACCCAGGAAGATATGCAGTGGACAACTCACCTTGTTTCAAGAGAAAATGATTCCTAGAGTGTTCTTTTTGTCCTGAAAGTCTTTTTATAAATTCCCAGATTTTTCAAACCTTGCCCTTTAAGGGAAGCAAAAATAAAACAATAGAATCATAACAGCTGTTTGCCAGAGTTGCATACTTTGGACAGCAAGGTCCTTTTCAAATGCTCAGCAACTCTGCTCATTTCCTGGTAGACTTGATCTTAATCACAAGCTTGATTTGACACAGTGGGTCCTGGATAAAGAGCAAATCTAATGCAATGTATGAAAAGAAGAAGCACCATGTACATCTGCACAGCCTCATCCTCTTCACTCCGAACCCATTTCAGCACAATCCTCTTCCTTCAGAGTTTTCTGTTCTCCTAATGAAATTAATCCAGATTTGTTTAGCAATTTATTATTACTATGTGCAGAGGCCCTTGGGATACAAGGAAAGTACAACCTCTACCTTCAAGAAGTGCTTAGTGTATTTGAGAGAAACGGCTTTATTACAATAACCAGAGTGTAAGGTGCTATCTGCAGTGGTAGAACAATCTATGTGTGTGCTTAGTCGCTCAGCCATGTCTGACTCTTTGCAATCCCATGGACTCCAGGCTCCTCCAGGCTCCTCCAGGCTCCTGTGTCCATGAGGATTGTCCAGGCAACAATAATGGAGTGGTTTGCCATCCCCTTCTCCAGGGGATCTTCCCAATCCAGGAATTGAACCCTGGTCTCCCACATGGCAGGCAGATTCTTAATTATCTGAGCCACCAGGGAAGCAATCTATAAATCACATGGTTATGGGACTACAGAGGAGAAATTGCTTTTCCCTGAAGGTAGTAAAAATTGGATTCTGGTGTATGAAGACCACAGAAAAGAGATGATATTTGATCTCAGCCATGATATACTCTGATGAATCAATCAATTACATAGAAGGTATTCCAAACCTTTTAAACACCAGCCTAGTTTCAAAAATGTACCCTAACTAAATTCCTCAAAGAATGATTCCTAGTAGTTTACAGTTATAGAACAGTAAAATTCTACACACTGCGACACCAACTGTGGCATGAGTTTAAGCAGGAGGAAGAATTCCAGGCTGGGAAAGTTAGGGAACCATTTTCAGTAGAGCTGAGAAGAAGCAATAAGACGAATTAAGAGAAGCTGATATTTACTACGTGTTTACCATTCTTTCTACTATTATGCACGTGGTAGTGTGTGTGTGCCTGTGTGTGTGTGTGTATGCATATAGTGAGGAGCATATCTATCTAAGGGCATTAGGAAGATGTGAGGTGTGAGTGTGGCTAGGTTCAGGGGACAGTGATGAGATTTGTCCGACTGAGGGACAGGAATATGTTGGGAGGTTTGGGGAGGGCAAAGTGAAGCACAGGGCTTTAAAATTGGACCTAGTTGAAAGGAAGGGATTCATTGGAAGCTTTTGGTGGGGAAGCAGGTATTATATTATCCAAAGGCTTTTCTGGCAACCTGGTGCAGAAAGAGCTTAAAGTAACAGAGAACATGGAAAGGCAGGGTGAATGGCAATAGTCCAAGACTGGGGGTCTGGCTAGGCTGTTAGACAGAGATGGGGTTGGAAGAGAATGGAGGTATTTTTCTTTTTCCTTATTTGCCTCAAGTGAGATGTAGGTGACTTTTGGCTAGAGATATGAATGCTAACGTATTTTTATCCTCACCACCTGCTCCTCTTTGTGAGTTTATAGCAATGAAAGATGACATACAAAGACAATTCTGAAAAAAGACGAACACTCAATTTTTATCAAGGCCTTTTCTCAGGCTTTAACATGGTGAAAGAGAGAGTTATAAAAGTTGAAGTTATCACAGTGAAAAGACAGTAATAACTAAAACAATATGCTTAAAATTAATAGTGAAAGCTAAACCATTAACCTCCAGGAAGCTGATTCTTGATGAACAATTCCTTCTTACATCTAAGACCTGAATATCCTGTTCTGTGCACAATGCCCCTGGTCTGGATACTCAGAGGAACAACGACCTCAGCAGGGTGTAGTGGTTAGGAATTCAGTCCCCAAACCAGCTACCTGCATGCAAACACTGCCTCTGAGAAGCTGATTGATCTTTGACAAAACCCTTCTGTTAATAAATGATGGTAATACTATCTAACTCACAGGAGTGTTGCAAGAGTTAAGGTATGAAAAGATCTGGGGAATGGTGCCTAGCACATAAAAAGCTATTAAATGATGGCTGTTATTTTTTCTTCTGTATCAGAGGTATTATTAGATAGTGTTATGAATCACCTCAAACCTTTCCCTACCTTCACATGCTTCCACTCCTCTACTCCTAGTAAGATCACCTCTTGTTAAAATCAACCACCATTATCGATCGATCCCCAAGTACATGTCATTTGCATATTATTTAATTGTCTTCATACAGTCCTCTAGAATTCTTTGTCTCCATGAGTAAACTGGGTACTAGGAATTTAAAATAATTCAAGGTCGCACCACTATTATGAGCTGGAGACCTATTATGATTTTGAGACCTTTTCTAGAATATTACAAAACATTTTGTTCTATTATTTTCTGGGAAGGAAACTTGCACCTGGAGAAGACACACAATAGCTTACTTCATTGTTGTAGAGAAGTGCCTCTAGTAAAGTATATTGTATATCCTGTGGGGGAAAGACTGAAGGGCAAAGTCCATAGAGAGACTATCCATATGTTCTATGTCAAATGTAACTGGAGGTACAATCTGTCCAAATCACTGGACATGGAAGTGACCTACCAAATATATCTCCAACAAAATCTGACAAGGAACATCAAATTCCAGTATCTTTTGCCTGATTGTAGACAATGCACCTCTTCCCTGGGAGAGATGATAAAATCAGCTCATAATACCCCAGGTTGAACTGTGTGATTAAATGAAATGACCAGGCATTTTCATAGAAAAAAAAATTATGTGCTATTCTATCTTAATGGTATATATTCAACAGCTGATGAATGGAAAAACAACATGTGGCATATCCATACAATAGAATATTAGTCAACTATAAAAGGGAACAATGTACTCATGCCAGACCATGGATGAACCTTGAAAACATTATGCTAATTTATAGAAGTTGGTCACAAAGAACCACATATTGTACATTCTATTTATATGANCTCTTTGGGACCCCGCACCTGGGGGGAGCAAGCTGCCTTATTGCAAGGACACCCAGGCAGGGAGGTCTACACAGTGAGGAGAGAGGTCTACACGGTGAGGAGCCCAGGCCTCCTGCTGGCTGCCGCGTGAGCATCGCAGAAGCAGAGCCCACGGCCACAGTCGGGCCTTCCGAGGGGGCAGCCCCAGCCAACACCTGGGCGCAACCTCCAGAAACTCCCAAGTCAAAACCTCCCAGCTGAGCCGCCTCGAAATCTGACCCACGGATACTGCGTGAGATGATAAAACTATTATCACTGTTTCAGGTCACCAGATGTTTGAGGGTAACTCGTCACGAAGCAGTAGATAACTGATACACCCCAGGTCCACAATGATAGGTCAGCACCATCAGCCACCCGCTCCCTCTTCTGAGGGCCTCCTGGCTCGCTCACGGCCCCTCGTGCCTGAAACGTAAGTGCCCCACTGTCCTTGGAAGCCTTCTCAGTTGTGGTTTCCTGCAAGTCTCCTTCAGGAGCTCCTGGACGTGCACCCACCGTGCGGGTTTGGGGCCCTCCACCGGACTCGTCGGGCAGAGGCACAGGCACCTGGTGCCCATGTCGCATCCCAGGCCCGCGTGTGACCAGCCGCAGCCGTGGGGGCGGTCTCGTGCAGGCTCAGACTCGGCTTCAGCTGTTGGGGTCCCACGCCCGGTACGTGCGGCACCCCTTTTCCCATTCTGCCCCAGGATCTCCTCCCCGGTTGTGGGAGCCTTCGAGGCTTACACGCAGACATGCTCGGGACAACTCCCAGCGTCGGTGCTTTCAGCCGGGGGGCGGTGGGGACTGTCCTTCCAGGGAACTCACCTCCTGAGAGGCCAGCAACGGTGCCACCACACCTGTATTCTGCCTTCTCCTGCTCTCCCTCGGGTTCTCCCCAGGTGGCCACTGCTGCTTCCTGCAACCACCTCCCCCAGATGTCACCTGCACCCTTGGGTGACCCCATGCTAAGACACACCGAATCAGAGTCTGGAAACGTCCCGGGGAACTGCACTTATGCACACTCCCTGGGTGGGTTTCAAGTGCTCTTAACCTGGAGAACACTGCCTGCAATGGAGTTTCCCAGCGTGAGGACTAANCTTGGGTGACCCCATGCTAAGACACACCGAATCAGAGTCTGGAAACGTCCCGGGGAACTGCACTTATGCACACTCCCTGGGTGGGTTTCAAGTGCTCTTAACCTGGAGAACACTGCCTGCAATGGAGTTTCCCAGCGTGAGGACTAACGGCCCTGCCTCCAAGAGCTGCTGGGCTGCCATGTGCTGGGCACCTCCCAGCCACCTCCCTAGATCCACACCTGTCTTTCTCCCCGACGCCGCCGGAGGCTGACCGCCACGGTTTGCATGAATAGACATCCTCGCGAGTGGTTTCTGGCCAGCCCCAGTCAATGGGATGCGCACCTGAGGCAGAGGGAGAGAGAGAGTGGGGCTGGGGCTTGCTTCCCTGGCTTCTGGGCTGCCAGGGCCCGGTGAGCGGGCCATCTCCCTGGACCAACACCACTCTCCTCCCAGGCTCTCTTCTCCCCACAGCTGATTCCCTCCAGGGTCTGGTGACTGCTGCCTGACCCTGGGTCTTGCCCTGGATCTCTGCACTGCCCCTGGGGATCTCTCCGCTCACCCCTTTGGAAATAACCCCTTTATCAAGCTGTCTTCAAACTACCCAATCTGAGCATGCCTACTGTTTCCTGGTGGGAGGCTGACACAATTCTGTGTGTGCTCCGTGCTTTGTGGTGGACGGAAGATGCCACGTTTTCCTCACATGACTGCACCTGGTGCTCCTCCAGATCCCACTTCCTTTTCCTTTACCAGCATCCCCCGGTGTTTGATTGGAGCTGTTCTCATCCTCCCCAAGTGCTGGAGGAGGCCCCAGCCCCTGCTTCAGGGCTGGGCAGGAGACACATTGGCTTTCTGCATCCTCGTGGATGCAGGGATTGGGCAGGCGGTACATCATATGACTGTGGTGGACCAATCAGGTTGAGGTTTCAGAGGCTGGCAGGTGCTACCTGAAAAGAGGGACTGTTTCTGGTCTGGGGGCTGCCTGACTGCACTAGGCTGCTTTGTGGTGGCAGTGCTTCAGCTGGGGCTGAGGTGAAGTGTGGGAAATTGGCTCCCTCTTTTCTCTGTCGAATTAAAAATGTGCCCTTGGGCAAATCACTTAACAACTCTATGTTGATCGTGATGTGTGAAAGTGTTAGTCACTCAGTCCTATCCGACTCTTTGTGACCCCATGGACTGTAGCCCACCAGGCTCCTCTGTCCATGGGATATTCCAGGCAAGAGTACTGGAGTGGGGTGCCATGCGCTTGTCCAGGGGACCTTCCCCACCCGGGGACAGAGCCCATGTTCCCTGCATTGCGGGCAGGTTCTTTACCTTCTGAGCCATCAGGGAAGCCCGCCTATCTTTAAATGGGCACAGGAGGACTTCCCTGGGGGTCCAGTGATTAAGACTTGGTGCTTTCACCACAGAGAGTGGGGCTGCATCCCTAGTCAGGGAACTAAGATCCAGAAGCCGCATGAAGTGGCCAAAACAAACAAAAACGCTGGTGGGCATAGGGATTTCACAAAAGCCTCATTAAATTCTTGCAAGACTAAACCAGAGGATCCATGAAGAGAACCGGGAACAGGATTTATCAAAGAAGCTCTTTAACCTCTACCCAGAGGGCTCTTCTTTCCTAGGA
Organism: Neotragus pygmaeus; assembly: GCA_006410875.1. NCBI lineage: Eukaryota > Metazoa > Chordata > Mammalia > Artiodactyla > Bovidae > Neotragus > Neotragus pygmaeus. The sequence continues at coordinate 820,403 of SJYV01040745.1, read as the reverse complement.
TGCAGATGCAGGTCTGTGGAGCTGAGCCAGGGGGAGAGTTCAGGGACCATCCCCTGCTGGGCTCAGAACCACACCTCCCCCGACTGCAGGCAGGCTCCTGACTCCGCTTCACAGTCTTCTCTGCGGCTCAGGGAACTGACGCTCCCATCCACGGGCTCACCTGACCGGCCCCGGAATGTCTGAACCACCCCTCCCCCACACCCACACGAATTATCGCCCAAATCTGACTTTCCCATATTTCCAGTAGACGGGGATCTCTGAGAAGAGTGGGAGCCAGCCTGAGAGGCGGGGGGAGCTTTCCGGGCTGGCTCGGGCTGGCTGCAGACGGGAGGCTGACGCCAGCCCGCTTGCTTCCTCCTCTTCTCTGCTGTCCTCCAAAGCCTCGTGTCCCTCTGCACGCGGCCATCTGGTCACAGCGAGGGGTGGGCCAGCAATGAGGCAGGACAGGGAGGAGGGAGGGGCCTGAAACCCACCCCCATGGCAGCCTCGCTTCCTGAGGCTTCAGCGCTGCCCTGTTCAGGGTCTCTCTTAAAAACGCAAACGTTGGAAAAACTAGACGCCGTTTAGGGCTCTCCTGGAGGCTCAGACAGTAGAGGATCTGCCTGCGATGCTGGAGATCCGGGATTCGGTCCCTGGGTCGGGAAGATCCCCTAGAGAAGGGAATGGCAACCCACTTTGGAATTCTTGCCTGGGAAATCCCATGGCCCACAGTCCGTGGGGTTGCAAAGGGTTGGACACGACTCAGTGACTAACGCACTCACACACACACGGATCTGAATTCGGTTTCATTTCCCCCTGCTCTATCTTATGAGCGGAGTCCCAACCCCCGTGGCCTCCCTGGTGTTTCTGGAGCCAGCCCATGCTTGGCTGTGCCTTCACCCGTACCGTTCCTGACCTGGAACTCCCTTTCATGCCTTCTTCTCCTGGACTCTTAAGACCCAGCTTAGGGCCCGCCTCTCCCACACCCAGACTGAGTTAGGGGCTCTCCTCTGTGTTCCCACAGCAGCCTGGACCACGCTCCATCACTGCCCGCATCACTCTGACTGGTAACCACTGCCTTACTAGTCTGCCTTCCTCACTAGACAGTGTGTTTCTTGGAGGCCGGGTCCAAGACTGGACCTCCCCAGTGTCCCCAGCCCCCAGAGTGGGCGCTCAGGGTGTTCTCACTGACTGTCTGGACAGATGCGTGAGTGTCCCCAGTCTGGCCACTGTTACTGCTACCTGGGTGTCTTAGTCTGGGCTCCCCCACAAACAGGGAGAGCCTAGGCAGGGCTCAGGGTGGACAGGGGTTATCAGGAGGTGAAGAGAACACCTCAGGTGGGGAGGAGGTGGGACAGAAATAGAAGGCAGCCCCCCAAATCTGTTTTCCAGCTGTTTGCCATGGTGGGGGATGGGATCTTAATCCACTGGGACACTCTGGGAGTCAGTATAGTCTGTGTCCTACTGGAGGGGTGAGGGAGCTGGGTGTTTGCCCCTGACTCCCATCACCCAGTCAATCCTAAAGGAAATCAACCCTGAATATTCACTGGAAGGATGGATGCTGAAGCTGAAGNGGGGGGGCACTCACCATCCCATTTCACCACCAGGAGACTAAGGCACAGAGGACTCACGAGTAATGCACGGTCACCACTGCACTGACCCGCACACACGCACACACAAGCCTGCCCCCCTCCAGTTACATCCCACGTGCTCACACTTACTGATACTCACACACAATTGATGAAGACATCCAAATGCTTGCCTGCCATCTCAGCTGACAGTCACACGCACACACATGTGATCGCACATGCAAATGCGGACCCTCATGCACACAGGTGTGTTCACCACCTACATGTCTTCTCCCTCGGATGCAGCTACACCACCTCCCCCCTTAAACAGCCACTCACACTGACCTCAAGCATGGTTGAACATGATCTCAGCCTCAGAACTCCTCCCGGGCTCCTCCAAGTGTTAACGCAGGCCAGTCACGTTCCTTATAGAGCTGAACCCCCACCCACCCCCTGAGGGCAGGGCTGGGATGGCTTCTTTGTGGGCCTGCAGTGGGGCTGGTGAACTCATGGGTTCTCACAACTGCCCGTCTGCAGGGACTGGAGGAGGCCCCCGAGATGGGCAAACCTGCCCATGTTCACCACCAGCCCAGCTCCTTGTCTATTGTCCACGCCAGTGAGACACAACGTTTTCTCCACTGTCACAAACATGATGTGTGTGACATTTGTGTGAGCCACTCACTCCCACCCTGGCACTTGCAGGCACTGGTTGAAATGCCCACCCTTCCTCTCGCACGCAAGAAGTCATGACAGGAGGCCAGCGAGGGGAAATGATGTTATCATAGCCATGACCCTAAATAGGCAGGCACGTGACTCATGATTAGTGCCATCTGTTGGCCTCTGAGGCCTTTAGGGCCCTGGGGTCAGCTTTAATCTCTAAACAAAACGACCCCCCCACTCCACGAAGAGCAGGACCTAGTCCCCCTCCTGCCTCTGCCCTGTCACGGTCACCTTGTCACTTTCCTTCACTCTGTTTGGCGATACGGCTTGTCTCGAGCCCATACTGCAGCCTGTTTCTCCAGTAGCTCCATGTCTTCGTGCCCAGCTCCCTCATAGGCCACCGCTCCCCAGGCTGCTGGGCACAGCAACATGCCCTGGCACTGCCAACCTTCTTCCTCATTCCCTGAAGAATGACCCACACAAGGCCGTTGAGTGCTCAGGAAGCAGTTTCTCATGAAAGTTGCTTGTGGTCCTGCTGGCCCTCCCACCATTCTATGCCATCTTCTCCATCACAGGGGGGCCCCTTTCTAGACTCTTCTAGCCCCTCCTTCTCAGCACCCCTGAGCCATTCTGAATTCCTTTTGAGGCACTTCACTGTCTGACCTCCTTCCCCCAGGGCCCTGCTCAGAGGCCTTCCTTGACCAAACTGGCCCATAGGATGCTGCTTTAACAAAGGAGCAGAGCTCCCCAAGAAGGACCCTTGCACCCTCCCAGGCCAGCCGGCTCACAGCTCCTGCCACCTTCAAGAAAACAGTTTCTGCCATTTCACCGCACCAGGACACAGGACTTGCCACCCGCCACAAACAATGCTGATCTAACTCCCCTGGCTGAGGCCATGCCTGAGTTGGAGAAGAAACGGAGGCATGAACCCACACCCCTATCTGTGGTGGGGCAAGCAACTCTGTGTTCAGTGACAGACTCATCTGATTCCGGAGGATAATTCGCACTGCCGCAGAGAGAAGGACTCGCCTCCTCCTCTCCATCAGTGATTGGTGCATTCAGCAGGCTTCCTGGAGGCTCCTCTGGACTGGAAGCAGAGGGTAGAGAAGAATCAGAAGCGGGGAAGTGGTGAGTTAGCAACACACCACACAACCGACCTCAGTGCAGTGCGGGAGAGAGAAGATGAGCGACGAGGCTTTATGCAAAGTTCCTGCCACTAAATGTTCCTAAAGCCTCTCCTCCTCCTCCCTCCCTCCCCCTCTTTCCTCCCACACCTTCTCCTTTCGGTCCCACTGTGTGGTCTGCAGGATCTTAGTTCCTGGACCAGGGATTGAACCTGAGCCCCCTGCAGTGTAAGTGCTGGGTCCTAACTACTGGACCACCAGAGAAGTCCTGCTTCTTTCTCTTTTGCTCAAGAAACCATTTAGAAGCAAGTGCGAGGGAAGCTTCAATTTAGGCACTCCAGGATCCTATGGCAAAGCAAACTTCTCCACCCACCCGGGGCTCCCGCAGCCAACACTGAGTCTGTCGCCCTCCCCAAAGCCTGCTTGTCGCCCTGGCTGCACCACTTCTGTGCAAGGTGTTTTGGGGGTGATGCCAAATGCTGCCTTCCTCTGCTTTAGTGAGTCTACCTCCTGGCTCCCTCCCGCCCTTCCCTCTCCTACCCCAGAGGAGGCAGAGTGACTTCTCTGACTGCTAGCTTGGGGAAGAANTGTCGCCCTGGCTGCACCACTTCTGTGCAAGGTGTTTTGGGGGTGATGCCAAATGCTGCCTTCCTCTGCTTTAGTGAGTCTACCTCCTGGCTCCCTCCCGCCCTTCCCTCTCCTACCCCAGAGGAGGCAGAGTGACTTCTCTGACTGCTAGCTTGGGGAAGAACCAACTGGCTCGGTCTGCCCTTTAATCCTCTGTGAGCAAGCTGCCAACAGAGAGTACGACTTCTCTGCTGCTCTTCTCTGCCCTTGGAGATTCCTGGGCCAGCTCCCCATGTCAACACTTCCCAGAGGCACATGGACCTTCTTCCGGGGTTTGGCTTGCAGATCTGTTTGGCTCTCACCCATAAATACACTCCCTCACCTGGCTTTCATCAGGAACCAAGGAGGCATCTGGCCTTCGTCAGCCTTGGCCTTATTTCTTAAATTGATCAGAACTCAGATGGGGAAGAAAGTGGTTCTTTATTGAACTTCATCAAGAACTTCAGCAAAAGGCACCCCTGTCCAGCTGTCCCTTAAATAAAAATCCCACCTTGCCTCTTCATCTCCATGCCTCAAGTTTAACCAACGCTTGTCAATGCAATGCTTACTAGACACTTTCAGACTCAATCATGTCACTCGATTACCAGCCTCCTCCCTTGTCCAAGGTGCCACCGTGTCCCGAGCAATCCCAGCTCCCTCACTGGCCTCCCTGCTGGCACCCTCTCTACCTGCTGTCCTCTTCTCTCCCGGCCATGTGACAGGTGCCCGGCGTCTGCCTCCATCCATGTCCTCACTCACTACTTGAAACATCCACATTCTATTTAGAGGGGACCATTCCTCATGTCTCCCCCTTTTTTCTCACTTTCCCTCTGGACAGGGAGTCTATTTTTATTTTATTTCATGGAATTCATCTTTTGAAATAATTAACCACCTTCTTGCAGCAATTTTTCTTCACCCAGGAATGCAAAAATCACATAACACATTGGAATATTTTTTAACACCCACTTTAAATTATGCAGTTGAATATTGTGATAAATATGTAGATTGGGGGGAGTTGGGGCAATATGTACTGAGCCTGCAGCTGGACTCCATCCATCCCAATCCATGGAGGAGGTCAGTGGAGGAAAGGGGCACCAGGCACTCTCGTTGAACACCCAAAAGCAAGACTTGTCTTCAGCTTTTCCTTCCTCTGCAAACCCAAGATCCAGAACACAGCCCATGCAGCCGCTGCCCCCTTCTCTGACTAGACTCTTTACGTGCCTGACCTCACTTCATGCTCCCGATAACCTTGGAATCAGGACTCCAGTTTAACAGATGTGCAAAGTGAGACTCAAAGTTGCCAAGCAAATTGCCCAGGAGAGTGAGCAAGCCCAGCACTGCTGTGCAAGCAAGAGAGTTCCTGGTCAAGAGGACGATTTCATGACTCCAAGATGACTGTCACATATCTTTGCCTTTCTCATTTCTCTAATGCTCTTCACCCCACCCCTCCATGCTCAGTTCATCACTTTGCCTTCCTGTCTCCCTGAGGATGTGAGGCAATATGAAGAGAACTATCTCTTTGGATTGGAGATGTTGGAAAATATTAAATAATGGTTCTCTGGTAAAGATGGCATTGGAGTTCCCTGGTGGTCCAGGGGTTAAGAATCTGCCTGCCAATGTAGGTGACATGGATTCGATCCCAGGTCCAGGATGATTCCATATTCCACAGAGAAACTAAGCCTGTGTGCCCCTACAAGAGAAGCCACTGCAATGAGAAGCCTATGCTCAGCACCTAGAGAGTAGCCCCTGCTGGCTGCAACTAGAGAAAGCCCGCACACAGCAACCAAGACCCAACGTAGCCAAAAATAAGTTTAGAAAAGAAGACATTGATCTGTAGCACCTGCCAATTTCCATGATTTAAATCTTCCCACTGTAGCCTATTTCAAGCTGCCAATGGTTAACTAACTGATTCATCAAAGGTTCCTGTAAATTTAACCATCAGTTCTTCTGAGCCAACCCCAGGGGCGCTAGCAGACTGAATCCACCTGCCCCAGGCCCTCCAACCTGCTTGCACCAGTGTATTTGTTCCTTCTCCACTTTCCCTGCTCTCACAAAGTGCTCTCCACTGCCCCTGCTTCTTCGTGAGGCTGGTGCCTGCAGGGGAATGCCCCAGAACCCTTCCCTCTCACCCAGCAAGGCTTGGACCCTTGCAAATACTGCCTCTCCCTCCTGAGCCAGCCATTTCCCGCTGCATTCAATCCATCCATCATCACACAAGCACGTTGTGATGTCTCCTGGAAGAGAAGCTTCCCATGACCCTACATCCTCCTCCAGGCACTGCCCCATCTGGCTGATCTCCTTCAGAGCAAAAAGTCTTGCAAGAGAATCTGGAGCTGCCATCTCTACCCCTTCCTCTTCCATTCATTCCTCAGCCTACCTGGTTTGGCCTTCATCCCCATCACTCCTGAGGATGCTCTGGTCAAGCCCCTGCAGTGCACGTACTGTGGTCTTTGGCTCTTTGGCCTCTGCGTTCTGGAAGGGTTGGCAGCAGCTACAAGTCTGTCTGCCACACCTGTTGCCACTTTTGTTCCTGCCATTCCCCCCACCCAAAATACTCTTGCCCCAGATTTCTATGTGATGCAATCCCTCACTTCCTCCAGGTTTCTGCTTCAGTGTTGTTTCCCTGACCGCCTGGTTGAAAAAAGTGTCCGTGTTCCCCTCTGTGTCCATTTCCCTGCTTTATTCTCCCCGCTGCTCTCATCATCACTTGATCTGCTACATATTTATTGATGAATTTGCTTATTGTGAATGGCAGAATATAAGCTCTCTGAAAGCAAGGGCTTCCTGTTTTGGTCACTGATGTATTCCCAGCGCTTAGAAGACATAGCAGGTGCTCAGTAAAAGTATTTGTGAGCCAAGCAGGTTAACGAGTGCACGGACACAATAGTGGAACTAAAATTCAGATCCAGGTCTTTGTGACTTCAAAGTCTGGAGGCTTTCCTCTCTGCCACCCAGCCTTCTTTGGAGTTATTTCCATGAGCTAAAACCCTCCAGGAGCTACTTCTCCCTCCTGAGATTTGTTTGTTCTGTCATGGTCTTGTTGGTTTTCCCCCCTTTTGGGCACTGTAGTTAGAGACCTGCTTCTAGCTTAATTTTTCATGGTACCACATGGCCTTTAGGAAAAATCTAAAATCTTGAGCCTGGTATACACAGCCTCCCCATCTCCTGATCCTGACATCCTTCTCTAGTCTGCCCTGCTGACCCCAGCAGGGGTGCCCCACAGCCAGCTGAGCACTTGCAGCTCCCTTCCACCCCAGATTCTGTCCTGTGTTCATTTCCTGCCATAACATAGTGCCACAGACTGGATGACTTAGTCAGTCGAGATGTGTTTTCTCATGGTTCCAGCAGCGAGAAGTCCAAGGTAGAGCACGTGAGGGTTCAGGGGAGGATCTGCTCCAGGCCCCTCTCCTTGGCTGTGAACAGCTGTCTTCCCCTGTGTCTTCACGTTGTCATCCCTCCATACACGTCTGTGTCCTGATTTCCTCTTCTTGTAAGGACACCAGTCATATTGGACTAGGGTCCTTCCATATGACTTCATTCGACCTTCATTACCTCTTCAAAGGCCCTGTCTCCAAATAGAGTCACACTGTGAGGTGCTGNATAACCAGAGTGTAAGGTGCTATCTGCAGTGGTAGAACAATCTATGTGTGTGCTTAGTCGCTCAGCCATGTCTGACTCTTTGCAATCCCATGGACTATAGTCCTCCAGGCTCCTGTGTCCATGAGGATTGTCCAGGCAACAATAATGGAGTGGTTTGCCATCCCCTTCTCCAGGGGATCTTCCCAATCCAGGAATTGAACCCTGGTCTCCCACATGGCAGGCAGATTCTTAATTATCTGAGCCACCAGGGAAGCAATCTATAAATCACATGGTTATGGGACTACAGAGGAGAAATTGCTTTTCCCTGAAGGTAGTAAAAATTGGATTCTGGTGTATGAAGACCACAGAAAAGAGATGATATTTGATCTCAGCCATGATATACTTGATGAATCAATCAATTACATAGAAGGTATTCCAAACCTTTTAAACACCAGCCTAGTTTCAAAAATGTACCCTAACTAAATTCCTCAAAGAATGATTCCTAGTAGTTTACAGTTATAGAACAGTAAAATTCTACACACTGCGACACCAACTGTGGCATGAGTTTAAGCAGGAGGAAGAATTCCAGGCTGGGAAAGTTAGGGAACCATTTTCAGTAGAGCTGAGAAGAAGCAATAAGACGAATTAAGAGAAGCTGATATTTACTACGTGTTTACCATTCTTTCTACTATTATGCACGTGGTAGTGTGTGTGTGCCTGTGTGTGTGTGTGTATGCATATAGTGAGGAGCATATCTATCTAAGGGCATTAGGAAGATGTGAGGTGTGAGTGTGGCTAGGTTCAGGGGACAGTGATGAGATTTGTCCGACTGAGGGACAGGAATATGTTGGGAGGTTTGGGGAGGGCAAAGTGAAGCACAGGGCTTTAAAATTGGACCTAGTTGAAAGGAAGGGATTCATTGGAAGCTTTTGGTGGGGAAGCAGGTATTATATTATCCAAAGGCTTTTCTGGCAACCTGGTGCAGAAAGAGCTTAAAGTAACAGAGAACATGGAAAGGCAGGGTGAATGGCAATAGTCCAAGACTGGGGGTCTGGCTAGGCTGTTAGACAGAGATGGGGTTGGAAGAGAATGGAGGTATTTTTCTTTTTCCTTATTTGCCTCAAGTGAGATGTAGGTGACTTTTGGCTAGAGATATGAATGCTAACGTATTTTTATCCTCACCACCTGCTCCTCTTTGTGAGTTTATAGCAATGAAAGATGACATACAAAGACAATTCTGAAAAAAGACGAACACTCAATTTTTATCAAGGCCTTTTCTCAGGCTTTAACATGGTGAAAGAGAGAGTTATAAAAGTTGAAGTTATCACAGTGAAAAGACAGTAATAACTAAAACAATATGCTTAAAATTAATAGTGAAAGCTAAACCATTAACCTCCAGGAAGCTGATTCTTGATGAACAATTCCTTCTTACATCTAAGACCTGAATATCCTGTTCTGTGCACAATGCCCCTGGTCTGGATACTCAGAGGAACAACGACCTCAGCAGGGTGTAGTGGTTAGGAATTCAGTCCCCAAACCAGCTACCTGCATGCAAACACTGCCTCTGAGAAGCTGATTGATCTTTGACAAAACCCTTCTGTTAATAAATGATGGTAATACTATCTAACTCACAGGAGTGTTGCAAGAGTTAAGGTATGAAAAGATCTGGGGAATGGTGCCTAGCACATAAAGAGCTATTAAATGATGGCTGTTATTTTTTCTTCTGTATCAGAGGTATTATTAGATAGTGTTATGAATCACCTCAAACCTTTCCCTACCTTCACATGCTTCCACTCCTCTACTCCTAGTAAGATCACCTCTTGTTAAAATCAACCACCATTATCGATCGATCCCCAAGTACATGTCATTTGCATATTATTTAATTGTCTTCATACAGTCCTCTAGAATTCTTTGTCTCCATGAGTAAACTGGGTACTAGGAATTTAAAATAATTCAAGGTCGCACCACTATTATGAGCTGGAGACCTATTATGATTTTGAGACCTTTTCTAGAATATTACAAAACATTTTGTTCTATTATTTTCTGGGAAGGAAACTTGCACCTGGAGAAGACACACAATAGCTTACTTCATTGTTGTAGAGAAGTGCCTCTAGTAAAGTATATTGTATATCCTGTGGGGGAAAGACTGAAGGGCAAAGTCCATAGAGAGACTATCCATATGTTCTATGTCAAATGTAACTGGAGGTACAATCTGTCCAAATCACTGGACATGGAAGTGACCTACCAAATATATCTCCAACAAAATCTGACAAGGAACATCAAATTCCAGTATCTTTTGCCTGATTGTAGACAATGCACCTCTTCCCTGGGAGAGATGATAAAATCAGCTCATAATACCCCAGGTTGAACTGTGTGATTAAATGAAATGACCAGGCATTTTCATAGAAAAAAAAATTATGTGCTATTCTATCTTAATGGTATATATTCAACAGCTGATGAATGGAAAAACAACATGTGGCATATCCATACAATAGAATATTAGTCAACTATAAAAGGGAACAATGTACTCATGCCAGACCATGGATGAACCTTGAAAACATTATGCTAATTTATAGAAGTTGGTCACAAAGAACCACATATTGTACATTCTATTTATATGAAATGTCCAGACTAGGAAAATCTATAGAGTTAGAAATTAAGCTAGTGTTTTTGCTAGGGCTGGAGAAGGGGGAAACTTGGAGTTACAAACTTTTCACTCTGTGTGACAGAAGTTGTGAAGCATTAAAAGATGGAGGAAAATCAATTTACCCGTAATTATAAGCCACCTCTAGGATCTCAGTTAAAGTAATGATTGTATGATTATGACTTTAGTAGAGTCTTTTCATTTTTTACTGGACTTGGACAATACCTGCTAATATTGCTGGGAGAAATATCAATAACCTCAGATATGCAGATGACACCACCCTTATGGCAGAAAGTGAAGAGAAACTAAAAAGCCTCTTGATGAAAGTGAGAGAGGAGAGTGAAAAAGTTGGCTTAAAGCTCAACATTCAGAAAACTAAGATCACGGCATCCGGTCCCATCACTTCATGGGAAATAGATGGGGAAACAGTGGAAACAGTTGTCAGACTTTATTTT
>SJYV01040745.1:797330-809264 GCA_006410875.1 Neotragus pygmaeus | reverse complement strand
GTCATGTATGGATGTGCGAGTTGGACTTTGAAGAAGGCTGAGCACTGAAGAATTGATGCTTTTGAACTGTGGTGTTGGAGAAGACTCTTGAGAGTCCCTTGGACTGCAAGGAGATCCATCCAGCCAATTCTGAAGGAGATCAGCCCTGGCATTTCTTTGGAAGGAATGATGCTAAAGCTGAAACTCCAGTACTTTGGCCACCTCATGCGAAAAGTTGACTCATTGGAAAAGACTCTGATGCTGGGAGGGATTGGGGGCAGGAGGAGAAGGGGACGACAGAGGATGAGATGGCTGGATGGCATCACGGACTCAATGTACGTGAGTCTGAGTGAACTCTGGGAGTTGGTGATGGACAGGGAGGCCTTGTGTGCTGCAATTTATGGGGTCGCAAAGAGTCGGACACGACTGAACAACTGAACTGAACTGAACTGTAGTGAAACACATTGCTGTGAGGATTTGGGGATGATAGCTAAGGGTGTGTGGTTCCTTTTTTGGTGAAATAAAAATATTCAAAATTGATTATGTTGAAAGTGGGCAGTAGACATGTTCTTAGTAATTATACTCCCAATAGGGGAGAGAATAGGAAAGATAATCTTTGTTTCTTATGTCTTTTGTCCCAGGCCAGGTCAGCCTCTTGTCACATTCTTCTTTTTTATATCTTTTTAATCTATGATTGTCTTACAGTTGATGCTGTAAAATGCTCTTATTTTAAATCAAGATTCTCTTAAGAAATGTTGACGACAACTAGACTCTAGTTTTCATCCTTATTTACTTCACTTTCCCAAGCCTCAGTGTTTCCTCTGATCCCGTGCCACTAATTCCTTGTGTGGACTTGTCGACACTTCAAATTATATCCAACTCTGCTGCCTCCAATATATTGCCTAGCCAATGTATACACACTTAGCTCTTCTAATCTCCCTCATAAGCAAATTCCTCAGCCCCTTGATCACCCCCGCTACTCTTCTCTGAATCTTTTCCAATGTGTTGACATCTTTTTGGCACAATGGTGCCCACAGCCATATGCCTTTGGCACCCGCTCCCCTTGGCCTCCCACCAGAAATGGAACTTGGCTGATGTCAGAACAGAGAGTAAGACATATTTATTTGATTTAGCTTTTGATTATGTTCACTTCTTGGGATGATGGTTGATTACTAGTGATGAGGTTAGCCAGCTGTTAGAATTCAGGTCACGTCTATGACAAAGAGGGGTTATATGTGAAGAGCAACAGCATGTAACTTGTGTTTCCTCCAGGAGTATTTTCTTTCTAAAACAGATAAAATCAGGAGCTTTGGGAAATAGTCATATTTTAAATTAACATCCTAAAGATGGTTTCTATTTCTATAGCTTGAATTTCAAAATTCAGTTTTCAATAATTTTAGAATTTTTAAATTAGAGAAATTTAAGATTTCTGTAGGGAGAAGACTGTCATAGCAAAATTAGCTAGGGCAGATGCTTTCAACATTAAATTTTTATGAATCATTTCTAGGTTAAAAATTCTTCATTCCATATAATGGAAGTTGTGAGGAATTCAAAGTTGTGGGGAAATCAGCTTATCTGTATTTTAAAACAACCTTCTGTATCCCTTTCTGCAATACTGATTCTATGACATCATGATACTGATCATATGACCTTCACTTTAGGAAATATTTTCCATTTTTAGGTTCTTTGACAATATCTATAAGTTTGTAGAGTGCATGCATAGTCACTCAGTTGTGTACAACTCAGTTGTGACCTTTTAGACTTGCCAGGCTTCTCTGCCCATGAGAATTTTCAGGCAAGAATATTGGAGTGGGTTGCCATTTTCCTCCTCTAGGGAATCTTCCCAATCCAGGGATCGAGCCCACATCTCCTGTGTATCCTGCATTACAGGCAAATTCTTTATCCACTGAGCTGTCAGGGAAGCTCTAAATTTGTAGAGTCAGCCTTACATCTTTGTACCTAGTAGCATGACTTTTCTAATGATAAATCATATGATATTCTATGTTCTTTGAGAATGAAAATACATGTGCAAATGAGGCATGTATTACTAAATTTATAATACTTATAAATTTAAGATATCTGTGACAAAGTTCACTTATTCATTCAACCTATATCCACTGAAGGCCTACAAGATCCTTGGCACTGCCTTAGATACTGGGGCCACAATGCACACAAGATATGGTTTAACAACAGGAATCAAATACAAAAATAAACACTGATAGATTATAAGGGGAATAAAAATGGCAAAATTCCCTGTGTCACAGGAAGGCAAATATGAATAGTTTCCTTCTAGGCTTAGGAGAAAGCCATCTACGTTGCTCCCAGAGTATCTCACTGAGGGCATTGAGAGACATGAATCTCATTCATTGAAGGTTGCACATTACCCAGAGCATTATGAAAAATACATATTCCTTTGGTATAATATGGTACAGTTATCACAATTGGCAAGCCAAGTCCTGTCTCTGAGAGTGACACTAAGAGACCATATTGCATTTGCTCAAGTGGGATATATTAATCTTGCCAATGTACAAGGCAGATGTTCAGCCTGGAATTGGGAAAAATAAGAAAAAAGAAACTTGCTATTAGAGACGAATGGTGTCAAATCCAGCTGGAAGTGATGGAGTGCAGGCAGATGGGCATTTTCATGGGTAGGAAGCATGGAAAGATCTTTCAGCAGTCATCAGGAAAAAACGAACCTGAGGCTAAAGCTATAAAAGAAAATAAAGGAAGTTACTCATCTGCTATTGTTCCTTTTCTCGTTTTCAAACAGAAGATAGATACTCAAAAGTCAAAAGAAAACCTGCAGAAAACTGCTCAGAGTAACCTCTTGGGCTGTTGGAGTGTAAGTTCTGTATTCTAGATCCTGTCAAAGGGGATCCTTAACTAACCTAAAAGTTTGATTTAACTTTCTTTGCTATGGGCCATCTCCTGTATTCCCAAGTTTTGGACTTTTCTATGGATGTGGAAAGTCTTCTTGGGAACCCTTTAGAGGTCTGCCAGGAATTCAGTATTACCATCTTTCCTGGAAACTGGATCAGACCAACCCAGTGCTCCTTTGCCCACGTGGTCCCTTTAGCTTCTCTCAGTCCAGCCTATCAGAATGTAAGACCTGTCTTTCCTAAAGGCTCAGCATGCTCTCAGAGAGGATGACAACATATGAACAGAGGGTGAAAATCTAGTTAACGTAGACATTTTCTTACTAATAGTCCAGGAAGTTATTTTAAGGGTTAGCCTTTCAGAATGTGGGTGAGTTTTGTGTGATCCCTTCACTCCTGATCTAGTTATCAATCTCTCATCTCATAGACCAGCTTATATGAAACATACCACTAGTCAGCATCTCTGTCAGAAGAAACTCAACCCTCCCTGCACCTGTCACCATCAGTAACATTCACAAACTCTACAGGATCATATCGTCATCTGATTTCTTTCTCTACAAGTCCTAGAACAAAATAGTAGAATGTGGTGCTATAAACTGTAGCTACTATATTATTCCAAGCAGTTCTCTGACATTCACTTCTGTCAGCTAGATTCTAGGGGAAAACCAAAAGTAAATATGGAAATGACTTCTCAGATTTTAGTTCCCAAATAGATATATGGACACAATGCTTTTCTTATAGGATGACCTGTTAAGTGAACATCACCCAAACATTACCTTTCCTCTAATACTTTCCAAGCAATGTCATATTAGAGCAAAGAACTTTCCTACCCTTATCCTGGAGGAACAATGAAATGTTTTTGTGTCCTTCTGCTCAAGCTGAGGGGTGACTCAACAACATCAATACACAAGCATAGAAATGGTCCACACACACTACCAGAACACCACTTGAACACTGAATGACCTTGCCTTGTTTCCAATGTATGGTTCTGACTCTCACCAACTTCTTTTGATTCTGGGCAATCTTGTGATGACAGGGAATGTGAGAAGATGACATTTCTGGTTTGCCCTTCCTATCTTGCCAGTGTTAAGGTGCTCACTCTCCATCTCATTCTCCAATCTTGAAGTCTTTATGATCTTTACCTCATCAATCACCCTCACATGTTTCCACTAAACTCAAAGCCCGACTTAACTTTCAGATTATACCTCTACAACCTCCTATACCAACCTCCATGTTCTTGGGCCATTAAACTTCTGGCTACCTCTTAAGGATGATGTTTTTTTCCTTATGCATGAAGCCAATCTGGATCCCCTGTACCTGCACCATGGGATGGCTCTAGTCCCAATCTAGACCTGTCAGATAGCAGAGCATTTTCTATGCTCAGACTGACCCACAGTTGGGTCTGGGCATGCTTCTCTGGTAGTTCAGCTGGCAAAGGATACACCTGGAATGCAGCAGACTCTGGTTCAATTCCTGGGTTGGGAAGATCTACTGAAGAAGGGACAGGCTATCCATCCCACTCCAATATTCTTGGGCTTCCCCTGTGCCTCAGCTGGTAACAAATCCACCCACAATGAGGGAGACCTAGGTTCAATTCCTGGGATGGGAAGATCCCCTGGAGAAGGGAAAGGCTACCCACTCCAATATTCTGCCCTGGAAAATTCCATGGACTGTGTAGTTCATGGGATCACTAAGCAGACACTATGGAGCAACTTTCACTTTCATATTGATAAAACAGAACCAGAAAGGGAACATAAGGGTGACTGTGGTAAATCAGATACAGTGTAACCTGATGAGTTTTGCTGATGGATTTGTTACTGTGTTCACCAGCGGAGGTTCGTCTTGTTTAAGCACCTAATAAACACAAATAATGACAAGGATTTTTCAAAAGTTCTGTGCTACTATCATTTATTACAGAGCTCATCACATCACTCTGAGTGAAAGCGAAATCCATGTGCTTGTATGTTTCAAGGTCAGTTTTGAGTCATCTGATGGGTAGTCACATTAGAATTCGAACTATCTTTCATCTCTATCTCCTTCACAGGACTCCCAATAATATTAATTGGAAATGAGAAATATCTACAAATTTATAAATTCTCTATACAGGCAGAGTAGTTCATGGTTTACAAACTGCTTTCATGCACAATACCTCATTTGAGCCACACAAAACTCCCTATATGAGGGTTTTAATGTCCCCATTTTTCAGGTGAAGACAGTTTCAAATTGGTTTCTGTGATTTACCCAAGATCATTCAAAAATGCAGCTGTGAGTCCATCACTTTTGATTATATATCTCCTACTTACAGTAGATTTTTAACTAAGAAAGTTGAAATGTAGTTTTTTTTTAGTAAAAAGTAGAATCAATTAAAATATTTAATCAATGGTATCAGTTTCTCCTTTCTTACATGTTAGTACCACATATTTTGTTTATTATTAGTTGATTTCTTCTTCATTATTACATACTTGTGAGATTGTGGAGTATTCTCATTAGTATCTTATCTAAGGCCAATGATTTGTGAAAATTGAACTTTAAAAAAATATCCCCTTACCTGACTTTAAATCAATAACAGCTCTGTCTCACTTTTTCATTATCTCCCAAGTGTCCAAATTCTCTCTCTTTATTTTTTTCTAGTTAAAAACCAATTTAAAAAGCATTGCAGTAGCTCTACCATTGTAGAATTCTTGTTGTAATAAAATTAATAATTTAAATTTGTTGGCATTGAATGCTGGAAGTCCTCAGGGCACCTTAATGAAAATACAAAATGATACCAATACTGCATCGTGCCCTGATTACTACCCCAGAGCGAGATCGAGCAAACCTGCCAAATGACTGCAAAAATAATGATTCCAAATTAAAATTAAAAACAACAATCACACAGGAAAGGCATTAGCTTTACTCTGAAGAGTAATGGATTTCAGGTCTCTAGCTACAGATGATGGATTCAGGGAAGGAAAAGCAGCATCCAAGACGCTAAGATTTTCTGCTGTCAAAATGTTAGTCTTCCACCGGGCATTAGAAAATATCTAACTCAGTTCTTTCAAATTTGTCACCAAGAAACTGACGCACGGAGAGGTGAAATGACTTTCTTAAGGTCCTGTGGCTAACTAGAGCACATCTTGACTGGTCCTATGCTGACGCTGACATCAAGTTTGGCATTTCTCCACTGTTCTGTGCTACCTCCAGTCTGTTTGTAACATTTTGAAGATCTACTAATTTCAGACTACTAGATACTGGCCTTAAGCCACACACACACACACACACACACACACACACACACACACAGTAGGAAGTGGGGAAAGTATGAGAGAAGGGGGTCAGGGAAGGTTTAAGCAAACAAGGTGAGTGAGGCATTTGCTTTGGGTGCAAAATTTAAGGGGAGTAAAGCAATTCAGTTTTCAACATACAGAATATTATAATCCAATATTTCTTAAAAAGAAAAATTAATGCAAAGCAACCATTCTGTATTAATTTTGCACCCCTAATTTGTACCTGAAGCAGGTGTCTCATTAGTCTCTGGGCCCTCACTTGCCTCACCCCGGTACTGGGCCTGGGAATGACTAGCCTTTCTCTTTACAGCCAGCACTTCACTCCCCCAACTGGCAAGGCTTCATTGTTGACTCTAGTATTTTTATTTTTGGAAGTTCTACAGGGTAAGCCCCTCTTTCCATTTGCAAAGTTCAGAAACACAGAGAAGATAGGGTTTCACTGTGTGTTGGTTTTAAAATATGTCAAAAAATGCTTTGACACTCTTCAAAAAAATGGAAGCTGATCTCTCTCTCCCAGAGTGTAGGCTATACTTAGGGACTAGCTTCTAATGACTAGGATGTGGCAGGAGTAACCATGTGTCGTTTCTGATCCAAGGCTTCAGGAAGCAGATAGCTTCATCCTTGCTTTCTCTGGGATCACCTGCCCACGGGAAGCTTACTGCTTTGTCATGAGGACATTCAAGCAGCACGGCTGAGAGGTTCACGTGGTAAGGAANTACTTAGGGACTAGCTTCTAATGACTAGGATGTGGCAGGAGTAACCATGTGTCGTTTCTGATCCAAGGCTTCAGGAAGCAGATAGCTTCATCCTTGCTTTCTCTGGGATCACCTGCCCACGGGAAGCTTACTGCTTTGTCATGAGGACACTCAAGCAGCACGGTTGAGAGGTTCACGTGGTAAGGAACAGAGGCCTTCCACCAATAGCTACGTGAATGAACCGTCATAGAAGCAAATTCACCCAAAATCTATGTAACACTATTATTTTTTATTCCTTAAGATGGCTTAGTTTTGCTTCTATTAAGTAGCTTTAGCATGTTTAAATTATTTTGTATTCTCTGTTTAATTACATGTGTTCAGTCACTCAGTTGTGTCTGACTCTTTGAACCATGCCAGGCCTGTAGAATGCCAGGCTCCTCTGTCCATGGAATTTTCCAGGCAAGAATACTGGAGTGGGTAGCCATGCCCTCCTCCAGGGAATCTTCCAAACCCAGGGGTCAAATCTGCGCCTCTTTTTCCTCCTGCAGATTCTTTTCCACTGCACTACCTGGCAAGCCCAATCACATAAATAATAATAGCTAATTTCCCTAATGAATAATAACAATGTTTTTAATCTTTAGATTTTCTTATAGATTCTATATTGTTTACATGATGAGCAGATGACTTAATAAGTAGATATAATTTACACACAGTAAAATGCAGATGGTTTCTATATACAGTTAGATGAGATTGCAAATAAACTGATCTGTGTAAACAACACCCCTATGAAGATAAAGAATACTTATATCACTGTAGAAAATTCCCTCCTACCTCTTATCTTGCTTACATAACTTCACCCTGAAGCAACAACTATTCTACTTTTTATCAGCATCAATTAAGTATACCTAATTTATAACTTCATATAAATGAAAACATGTACAACATGTACTGTCCACTTTTTAATGTTTGATTTGTTTTGAGATGTATCTATGTGTGTATCAGTAGTTCATTTTCTATAATTCAGAAGTATTGAATTCTGCCCCATATGTTTATTTAAGTTTTGCTTTTATGGATGTATGGGTTGCTTGCAATTTAGTGACACTGTGAATAAATCTGCTATGAACATGTTAACACAGTTCTTTGGGTGTGCATATGTTTTCATCTATCTTTGGCATATATATAGCTAGGAATAGACCTCATGGGTCTTAGGGTAGATAAAACAAATCTGTCAAATATTATTTCAAAGTAATTCCACTCCAACCATTGACAAAAAGGGCTCCAGTTGCTCTGCATCACAGAAAAGTTTGTTTGAAGTTTAAATTGGAGTTTTCATATTTATTCCATCAGTTTGGGAAACTAAGATAAGAGAAGGAAAAAATACAGATAGAAATTTTGAGAGGCTATGCACTGTGTTGAGAAAATTGCTTTACTAATTTGAAGGAACTGAGGAGGTGAAGAAAACGATATCAAACAATTGGTTAATTGTGCTCTGTAAAAGAGAATATTATTGAAAAAGGACTTATCCTATTGGTTTGAAAATCTCCCAGAAAGTCAATATATAATGTTCACTTTCTTGGAAACTTATGGAAAATACACACAAGTCAAATTTCCTATTGACTAGATCCATCAATATTCTAAAATGTATTTCAAAATTATGAAAATTTTGGAGGAAGAAGGGAGATGAGACACCAGAGTTTTGAAGAAAATAGAACTTGCAAGCCTTAATACTTTTTCTAGAAACTCCATGAAATAAGTTAATCAACCAACCACTCGGTCAAATCTTCTAGCTACTTTTATCATGTACTTTGTTTACTTTTTAACCAGAGGATAACTGCTTTACAATACTGTGTTGTTTTCTGCTGTAAAAAACCATGAATCAGCTTATGTGTGCATGCTAAGTCACTTCAGTCATGTCAGACTCTTGTGATCCTACGGACTGTAGTCCTCCAGGCTCCTCTGTCCATGGGGATACTCCAAGCAAGAATACTGGAGTAGGTTGCCATTTCCTCCTCCAGGGGATCTTCCAGATCCAAAGATTAAACCCACATTTCATGTCTGCTGCATGGGCAGGCGAGTTCTTTACCATTAGCACCACCTGGGAAGACTATATACATATACATACACGTACATGTGTGACCTGTCTGTTTATAGGGAAACAAGTGTGAAAGTGTTAGTTGGTCAGTTGTGTCTAATTCTTTACACCCTCCTGGACTATCGCCCACCTGGTTCTTCTGTCCATGGAATCCTCCATGCAAAAATAGTGGAGTGAGTAGCCATTCCCGCTGGGTCAGATGTTCCCGACCCAGGGATCGAACCTGGGTCTTTCACATTTCAGGCAGGTTCTTTACCATCTGAGCCACAAGAGAAGTTCATAGGGAAAGAGGCCTTATAAAAATAATTGTTAAGTACTGAAAGGTAGATGTTAAAGTATTATATCAGTTTTTCACTTGCTATTGCAACATTAACTAATGGGTTCAAACAAAACAGAGGGGAAATTGAATATAAATATAGAAAGTGACAGAGATCTTTTAGTCACAAGCATTTCTAAGATAAAAATATTCTTATGTTTGTTGATCAAGTAGCAGAAAGAAGGAAAATCAAGAAGTAATGGGAATGATGGAGATTAAGGTAGATTAAACTAACTGAGACATCCACTCTATTTAACAAATGGTGTCAGGACAAAGAGGTGGGGAGCAACTGTATTTATCCTCTAAGCAGGCGTATTAGAAACATATAGGGTTATTGGGGCCCACTGATAATTTGGGGCAAGCATGTGGCAAGCCTGAGAAGTGACCTCTGTACTGTGCTTCTTCAACTCTGATTCCCAGAGGTCATAGAAACATACCACAGGTGTGCATATCACACTTTCCATAGTAATTTTCCTGAAATAGGGATATTAAAAGCAAATAGATGGTAAGGAAGGAAGGATGCAAGATGGATTGCCATTATATAAGCATTTTATCACAGGCACAAGAGAAGACAGACCCATTGGATCTTTTGTAGTGACAGAGACGAAGAGGTGAAAGTATGAAACACAGAAGTTTAAACATCCAGCTTATTTATGGCCTAGTACATTCAAAGATAACCACAATTTTTAGAAAGCAGCACTAGATTTTATGGGTGTCATCTTTGAAGAGTCGATATGCAATAAAAACAAAATAAACTGAAGTGCATATTGGGAATAAGAAATTTAAATAGTAGTAGTGTGGTGTGGAGTTCATTTCAAGGGAAAGTTCCTGCCCAGGGACCAGAAAAGGAGCTAGAGGTAGTCACAAGAATGAACTTATTCAGAAGTGTGTTCATCCTTGACCTTTCCCTCTCCTATATCAAGCAAATCTCCTTTCTCTGAAGCCAAATATTGATATGCCTAATTGGAAAAAAAATTAGTATAAACACTACTAAGAAAAAAAAAAAATGCCCTGGGTCTACAAGTAGGCAGTGAGAGCTGGTTACTAATGTGAGGAATACAGCACTCTGGCCCACCCACCAGGACTATGTGGCAAAGGATCAAAAGTAAGAGTGGACAGGGACAGTGGGATGGCCCTCGTCCTTGGTATGAGCTCCTTTGATTCACAGGTAAAAATATACTGGGCAAGCAATGCTACCCATTAATCCTCATTCAGAACCCAAATCTAAACAAATTGGTCCCATCAGAGACGAGCAGTTTAACATTCATTTGTAGAGAACATACAGATGAACATGGGAGTATACATATCACTTGGAGATCCTGATTTCAACCTAACTGTATACTCAAAAGTAAGATTGCTGGATCATATAGTGGTACTATTTTAAATATTTTGAGGAAATTCCATACTTTTTTTCCATAGGGGCTGCATTATTTTTCATTCTCACCAACACTATGCAAGTGTTCCAATTTCTCCATATTCTTGCCAACACTATTGTTTTGTTTTGTTTTTAACAATAGCCATTCTGACAAGTGTGAAATTTGACTATTCATTGAGATTTATATTTTCATTTCCCTGAATTATTAGTGACCTTGAACATTTCTATGGTGAATCTGTCATCATGTGTATGTCTTCTTTGGAGAAATATCCATCCAAGTCCTTGTGATCATTGTTCAGTTGCTAAGTCATGTCAGACTCTGCAACCCCATGAGCTGTAGAATCCCAGGTTCCTCTGTTCACCACTATCTCCCAGAGTTTGATCAAATTCCTGTCCACTGAATTGGTGATGCTATCCAACCATCTCATCCTCTGCCTCCCCCTTCTCCTTTTTCCTTCAATCTTTCCCAACATCAGGGTCTTTACCAATGATTTGGCTCTTCGCATCGGGGGGCCAAAGTGTTAGAGTTTCAGCTTCAGTATCAGTCCTTCCAAAGAACATTCAGGAAATCCAGTGATTTCCTTTAGGATTTGCTGATTTACTCTCCTTGTTGCCCAAGGGACTCTCAAGAGTCTTCCCTAGTATCACAATTCAAAGCATCAATTCTTCATCGCTCAGCCTTCTTTATGGAACAACTCTTAACATCTGTTGGAAAAACCATAGCTTTGCCTATATGGACCTTTGTCAGCAAAGTGATGTTTCTGCTTTTTAATATACTGTCCAGGTTTGTCATAACTTTCCTTACAAAGAGTAAGCGTCTCTTAATTTCATGGCTGCAGTCACCAACTGCAGTGATCTTAGGGACCAAAAAATAAAATTTGTAGCTGCTTCTGCTTTTTCCTCTTCTATTTGCCATGAAGTAATGGGACCAGATGTCATGACCTTAGATTTTTGAATGTTGAGTTTCAAGACAGCTTTTTCACTTTCCTCTTTCACCCTCATCAAGAAGTTTTGTTCCTCTTCACGTTCTGTCATTAGAGTGGTATCATCTACATATCTGAGGTTGTTAATGTTTCTTCCAACAATGCTGATTAAAGCTTGTGATTCATCCAGCCTGGCATTTCTCATTGTGTATTCTGCAGAGAGTTAAATAAACTGGTTGATAACATACAGCTTTGTTATACTCCTTTTCCAGTCAGTTGTTTTGTATCTAGTTTCAACAGTTATTTCCTGACTCACATACAAGTGTCTCAGAAGACAGGTATGGTGGTCAGATATTCCCATCTCTTTAAGAATTCTCCATAGTTTGTTGTGATCTACACAGTCAAAGGCTTT
>SJYV01040745.1:778858-796321 GCA_006410875.1 Neotragus pygmaeus | reverse complement strand
AAAAAAAAAAAATGCCCTGGGTCTACAAGTAGGCAGTGAGAGCTGGTTACTAATGTGAGGAATACAGCACTCTGGCCCACCCACCAGGACTATGTGGCAAAGGATCAAAAGTAAGAGTGGACAGGGACAGGTGGGATGGCCCTCGTCCTTGGTATGAGCTCCTTTGATTCACAGGTAAAAATATACTAGGCAAGCAATGCTACCCATTAATCCTCATTCAGAACCCAAATCTAAACAAATTGGTCCCATCAGAGACGAGCAGTTTAACATTCATTTGTAGAGAACATACAGATGAACATGGGAGTATAGATATCACTTGGAGATCCTGATTTCAACCTAACTGTATACTCAAAAGTAAGATTGCTGGATCATATAGTGGTACTATTTTAAATATTTTGAGGAAATTCCATAATCTAACAAACATTAGCAATTTGATTGCTGGTTCCTCTGCCTCTTTGAAATCTAGATAATATATCTGGATGTTCTAAGTTCACATACTGCTGAAGCCTACCTTGAAAGATTTTGAGCATAAACTTTCTAGCATGTGAAATGAGTGCAAATTTATGGCAATTTGAACATTCTTTGACATTGCCATTCCTTCTGTTTGTAGTGATAACTAACCTTTTCCTGTCCTGAGGCCACTATTGTGTTTTTCAAATTTCCAGTCCTGTGTCACTGTTGAGTTTTCCAAATTTGCTGAGTGCTGCACTTTAACAGCATCATCTTTTAGAATTCTAACTAGCTCAGCTTGAATTCCATCACCTCCACTAGCCAAGTTTGTAGAACTGCTTCCTAGGTTCCCTTAACTTCACACTTCAGAATGTTCAACTGCAGGTGGGTGACCACACCATAATGGCTATCTGGGTCATTAAGACCT
This sequence comes from Neotragus pygmaeus, assembly GCA_006410875.1. NCBI lineage: Eukaryota > Metazoa > Chordata > Mammalia > Artiodactyla > Bovidae > Neotragus > Neotragus pygmaeus. The sequence goes on along the minus strand of SJYV01040745.1, from coordinate 795,444 downwards.
TTAACTGGAACTCTGCATTCAGTTGGTTTTATCTTTCTCTTTCTCCCTGCCTTTCACTTATCTTCTTTCCTAAGCTATTTGTAAAGCCTCCTGAGAAATTTTATCTACTTGCATTTCTTTTTCTTTGGGGTGGTTTTGGTCCCTGCCTCCTGTACAACATTTCAAACCTCTGCCCATAGTTATTTAGGCATTCTGTCTTCCAGATCTGATCTCTTGAATATATTGGTCACCTCCACTATCTAACCATAAGAGATTTGATTTAGGTCATACATAAATGACAGAGTGGTTTTCCCTACTTTATGCAATTTAAGCTTGAATTTTGCAATATGGTGCTTATGATATGAGCCACAGTCAGCTCCAGGTCTTGATTTTACTGACTGTATAGAGTTTCTCCATCTTTGGCTGCAAAGAACACAATCAACCTGACTTCAGTGCTGATCATCTAGTGATGTCTATCTGTAGAGATGTCTCTTGAGTTGTTTGAAAATGTACTATGACCAGCATGTTCTCTTGACAAAATTCCATTAGCCTTTGTCCCACTTCATTTTCTACTGCAAGGCCAAACTTTCCCATTACTCCAGATATCTCTTGTCTTCCTACTTTTGCATTCCAAATCCCTTAAGGGATTTTGGATATTTTCTTTTCTTTTACTGTCAATTCTAGAAGATGATGTATATTTTCATAGAACTGGTGAACTTCACCTTCAGCATCAGTAGTAGGGGCATAGGCTTGAATTACAATGACATTGAATGATTTGCCTTTGAAATAAACTGAGATCATTCTGTTGTTTTTGAGGTTTCACCCAAGTGCTATATTTCAAGGGCTTACCTGGTACCTCACTTGTTCAAGAATCCACCTGCCATGCAGGTGACCATCTATAACACAGGAGACTCACATTTGATCCCTGTGTCAGGAAGATCCTCTAGAGAAGGCAAAGACAACCCACTCCAATATTCTTGCTTGGAAAATCCCAAGTTTCCACTTTGGCCCAGCCACTTCATCCTTTCTGTAGCTATTAGTAATTCCCTTTCATTCTTCCCCAGTAGCATGTTGGACATCTTCTGACCTGGGGGATCATTTTCTGGTGTCGTATCTTTTTGCCTTTTCATACTGTCTATGGGGTTCTCCAGGCAAGAAGACTGATGTGGCTTTACATTTCCTTTTCCAGTGGGCCACATTTTGTCATAACTCTTCACTATGACCTATCTGTCTTGGGTGGTCCTGCACGGCATGTCTCATACCTTCATTGAGTTATGTAAGCCCCTTCACCATAATAAGGCTGTGATCCACGAGTGGGTTCAAGTCCTTAGTTCATTTTAAATTTTATTACTATTTTGTTTGTTTGTCTTACTATTGATTTGTAGGAGTTCCTTATATATTTTGTAGATTAACCCTCATTAGATATATGAATTACATATGCTTTTCTCCCATTCCATTGGTTATCTTTTCACTCCTTTGATTGTTTTCTTTGCTGTGTAGAAGTTTTTTTCAACTTTAAGTATTCCCACTTTGTGTATGTGTGTGTGATGTGTGTGTGTGACACACATGCTTTTGGTGTCATATCCATAAAATCACTAACAAAACCAAAATAATGAAGATTTTCCATTGTTTTCTTCTAAGTGTTTTATAATTTCAGGTCTTATGTTTGTCTTTTATCCATTTTGAGCTGATCTTTTGCTTACTGTATAAAATATAGAACCAATTTTTTTCTTTTGCATGTGAATATCTAGTTTACCCAATGCCATTTGTTGAACAGACTTTCAGATGTACCTTTTTCTCATACTCAGATGAAGAAGAAAGAACTGAGTAATATGTATCTAGGTAGTGAGGATCCCAGACAGGAAGCGGGTTACTTGAAAGCACTGTGTGATATGTAATGGCAGGCAGAAGCTGTCAGTATCTCAGAGAGCTCTGTCCAAGCTGTGGGTGAAATTCAGAACCTTTCTCTCTGCAACAGTGGCTGACCTATTTAGATTTTTATTTATATGACATATTTACATGCAGAATTTTGTCTAGTGGCTGGGAAAAGTGAGTAGAAGAATTAGAAGGTATGTAATCGTGAGGCAGGAGGTTTATGGGGCACCTCTCAGTGTAAAGCAATGGGAGATTCATTCCCTATGGACCAAAACTTCAAGACAAGAATAACGGGGCATTTAAGGGATGGGCTGAGCCCTGCCCAAACCATATATTTCTTGTTCTCAAAGTCAGGAGACGTCTTAAACCACACACACATGCACAGAAAAGGCTTTTGGAAGTTAAGGGGGGAGTTATGTCAAGGGATGTTCCCTACCTATATGCCTTTTTGATAATATCCATCTTGACTAAGAGATGCTTATACACATGTGGAAGGATCCTGAGCTATATCAAATATGGACTATGAACTAGACAAACCAAAATGATTGGCCAAAATAAACCTGAAAGAAATACACCATAAAAGTAAGTCAAACTGCTATAAGGACACGGCTCAGAGACTCTCCCTCTGAGTCTGCCAGGGTGCCTATCCACATGTACAATACTCTTTTTCCTCTCAGTAAATACTTTACTTGCTTCACTACTTTCTGTCTTTGTGGAAATTCTTTTCTGCAAATCTGAAGACCAGAACCACTGTTGCTCACCTCTGGGCTAATGGCTAGGATCTGGTGTTCTCACCACCATGACCTAGCCTCAATCTCTAACTGCGAACCCACACCCTACTCAGAGTCATTGCAGGCTGAGACCACCAAAGATCAATCATATCTGCCCCTGATTCAGCCTCTAGGCTGGGAGATGGTGAGATGTCTGATATGGAAATAGTGGTAAGAGATAAAGAAACCCTGAGCTATTCTCAGCTTTGAGATTCAGTGGGAGAGTCCTAGGCTGGGAGTAGCAGCAGCAGAGTAATGAAGCAAGTCTCTATAACTCTTGCAGGAAGGAATGTCTCCTCTCACATCCTCAGCCTACCTTTTGTCTGTTAAAAAACTTTAGTCAAAGAATAAATTTAACCAGAGAAGTGAGAAAATGCAGAAGCAAAGGAAAACAGTCAAATAAGACCAAATAACAATAGTTTAGTCTTTAAATGAAGTCAAGGACATGTAATTCTTCAAAAGTCAAAGTGAAGTTGCTCAGTCATGTCCGACTCTCTGCGACCCCATGGACTGTAGCCTATGATGCTTCTCCATCTATGGCATTTTCCAGGCAAGAATACTGGAGTGGGTTGCCATTTCCTTCTCCAGGAGATTGTCCCAACTCAGAGATTGTCCCACATTGTAGACAGATGCTTTACCCTTTGAGCCACCAGCGAAGTCAATTCTTCTTCAAGGGTTATGGATAATAAGCTGAGCTACATCCTTTGAACTGCTGTGTAGAAACTGAAACCCCCACTAGGTGGAAGAAGTTAACCATATGATGACCAGACTGTAGCCATGCAATTTCAATAACTGGCCTCAACAAGTTTATAATGAATGGACCCTGGAACTGAAGATTAACTCTACTTTAAGTAATCAAGATGATGTTGATCAAATCACCACATGACTAACTTCAAGCTGACTGTCAGACCTAACTGTGCTCTTTCTGCATGTAGCCTCCTCCCTTTGCCTGTACACCCCTGAAGTGAAATGAAGTCACTCAGTCGTGTCCGACTCTTTGCGACCCCATGGACTGTAGCCCACTCAGGCTCCTCTGTCCATGGGATTCTCCAGGCACGGATATTGGAGTGGGTTGCCCTTTCCTTCTCCAAGGGATCTTCCCAAACCAGGGATCGAACCTGGGTCTCCTGCATTGCAGTCAGACGCCTTATCCTCTGAGCCACCAGGGAAGCCCTGAAACTCCCCTTTAAAAGCTCTTACCTTCTGATTGTCTGTAGGAGAGTTGACCTTTGAACATGGGTCTATCTTATTCCCCTGGCTACTGGCCTCTGGAATAAAGCAAACTTTCCTTCCCACCAATCTGGCCTCTCGTGTATTGGCTTTTGAGTGGTGAGCAGCTAGACCAGAGTTTCAGTAACAGCAAGAACAAGTAGGTAGAATACCAAGAAAGTGCCAAGATCTAGAAAATCAGGACTTATCTCAGGGACCTGCCATTCCCAGAGGGAGAAAGCCAATTCTGGACCATAGTTACATTCCCTTGACATCTTGAGAAATGCTTTAGAAAAGAGAGAGAGACATGAACGTTGGGGTTCTGTACTTATGCACATGGGAGCACAAAGGCAGCACCCTCTGTCAGTTAATGGTGATCCGTTTCATGTGATAAGTCATAGCCTCATGAATGGGGTATTTTCAAATTAAGTTATGGATAGTTATGGGATGTTATGGTTTGTGAAATTTATACAACTTTTAAACAAGAGGCGGACATCTGGATTTTAGACATAAACAGGAAACATTGACTCTGAGATAGTCATTTCCTTTCTCTAGGCATCATATTTCTTACCTACCAACCAGTCAGTTAAAATAGAGAAACTCTAAGCTTCTCTTTATTTTTACATTCATCTAAGTTTATCCTCTCAATTTAGTGTATGTGTGCAAAATTCAACACTATCAGTTAATGGGGCATTTTCCCTGATTATTTATTTCTATTCCTTTCCATACATGTCATATATCATACTGACACATATTCACTCACACATATATCTTTAAAAATATACTGAGTTTAGTTACATATTGCTCGCCACTTTTCTCTAGGGTCTCAAGCTACAATATCCTTTCAAGTACCATTTAGAGTCATTGCTGAAAATGGAGGTGGCAGGCATGACTGTCTCCTCATCCAGCAGCTTCAGCTTTTAATTTGAGAATAGACAGGGTCCTACTCCCCTTGCTAATATCTTAGTGTCATCCTGACCCCTAGAAAACCTGAAACCTTCCTACAGTTTTTTTCATAACTTAAAGGCATTATTAGCTGAATTATCATGGATCAGATATCTACACAATGTAAGATGAGGTTTCGTTTAACATAGATATTTACATTAAACATATCCAGAGTAATTATTTTTGCTGGAGCATTGATGGATCAACCAGTGGAAATTTAATAAGAATATTGTCTGTCCTTGTAAGAGATATTCCCTCTCTGCTGCAAAGGTGGGACCAGAGCTCACTGTATCACTCAGTCTTGTCAGAGAAGATGTTCTGTCACTGATTAAAGAGCTGCATGTCCTCTTTAGTCACAAAAACATTTCATGGGGTAACCTTGTTTCTGTCTTAATGGATTCAGGCAATGTAACGAGAGCTACCAAAGTGGACATGAAGAAACCCTTTGAGAGACAGAGCATGTCACTTCTCACTTACTCACTAATGGCAGTCCCTCCGGGGCTGAGCGAGCCCTTCTGGGCAGAGCTGGAAGAGTCATTATAATGCACCTGTGCTCCTTCCTTTCTTCAAATGCAGCAGAAAGGCACCAGAAGAGATTTTGTATTGTTGTAAGGAACATCAAATACAACTCGCAGGCATCTTAGTCTCATCAGAACTGTCCGATAATACAGTATCAGAGAGAAAAATAATACCCCTGAAATGTGCAATGCATACTTTACCTTTCCAAAGTACATTTCTACTACTATATATAAAATTGATAACCAACAAGGACCTACTGTATAACACAAGGGACTGCACTCAATATTTTGTACTAACCTACAGGGGGAAAAAATCTGAAAAAAAAATATGTTTGTTTAGCTGAACCACTTTGCTGTACAAACTGAAGCTAACAAAATGCTGTGAGCCCAAATCAACTATACTTCAGTGAAAAAAAAAAATATATATATATATATTTCTANAAATCTGAAAAAAAAATATGTTTGTTTAGCTGAACCACTTTGCTGTACAAACTGAAGCTAACAAAATGCTGTGAGCCCAAATCAACTATACTTCAGTGAAAAAAAAAAAATATATATATATATATTTCTATCTCTGAGTTCTCCAGATAGGTAAATATAAAGATATTTGACATTGAATATATCAAGCATATATGTTATATATATACATGTACATGCTTTATGTACATACATGCTACTTGTTTTATACGCACATGTATAAAACAATTTACCACCTGAGATGACCAAGCTGTGATGGATGCAGAACAAATAATTTTATTTCTCAGGAGGAGGGAGGGTCAAGGAAAAAAAGACTGATTTACTGAGAGTGCAGTTTTATTCTATGGCTTTTACCAATTTGGAGAAGCAACTAATTCTTAAACTATATGGTAAGCACATTTAACTGTTGTTGGATTTTTCTCATGCTTCATGAAAACAGAGATCATAACTGGGAAACCAACTGTAAAATTAAAAGAACTAGATGTTGCCAATAAAGACCATCATTTCAGGAAAATAAATTTGTTTCTTGGAAGCTGTTCTTGAATATATGCTTGAGGTGCCCACAAGAAAATTAATTCAACCGAGAAACAAATTGATCTTGCTTCACTGGTTTATATGAACAAAGTAAAATACACACCAACAAGTTATACCACTTAATAACTTCTTGTTTCCTATAATGAATCAATGACAAGATCACCTTGAATTACTGTATTTTGAAATTGTATGTACAAAGTACCCTAGAACTATAGTTCACAAACCAGATTACGGATTTCATTAAGGACATCTTCAAAGCTAATAGAATCAAGGTAATCAGTGTTTGTGTAGTATCCTTATCCATCTTATTTGAGAATTTTGGCTTTTGATGGTATATTACTATCATTTGTATGGAGATGAAATAAAATTGCACAATATGATGTTGTTGGTGTCTGGAAATGTGTTATTTCGTTCTCTGAAGACATTTTATTGAATCTTATAGAATAAAAAGAGGCTCATCTTTGCAGGCCTTGAATTCTTCCTGATTATGGTTTCAAAAGTTGTTTGCAACTTTTTTACTAAAATTATATTTATATTATATATAATACACACATATTATTATATATATTATGTAAGGCAAGCTGTATTCTTCATTCTCTCAATTTGTAAAAGCTAACATTTAGTGCATTTCTGTCACATAAGCTTGGGGTCATCATAGAAGGTGACACAATAAAGCTTAAACAATATTCCTGTTAAGGGTTTCTCTAAATTGTTCTAGGGGAGCAAAGCAAATCTCCCTCGATCATGGCCAATGCAGAAGTGGTTCTCCTTAAATAGGGATGTTATTTCCAAATACTGAATGAAGTTGGGAGAGAGGCATAGATTAATCCTAAACATGTAAATCCAATAAATATATAATAAAAAGTGGACTGGTGTGAGATGGTACCTCATTGTGGTTTTGATTTGCATTTCTCTGATGATGAGTGATGTTGAGCATCTTTTCATGTGTTTGTTAGCCATCCGTATGTCTTCTTTGGAGAAATGTCTATTGAGTTCTTTGGCCCATTTTTTGATCGGGTCGTTTATTTTTCTGGAGTTGAGCTGTATAAGTTGCTTGTATATTTTTGAGATTAGTTGTTTGTCAGTTGCTTCATTTGCTATTGTTTTCTCCCATTCAGAAGGCTGTCTTTTCACCTTACTTATAGTTTCCTTTGTTGTGCAGAAGCTTTTAATTTTAATTAGATCCCATTTGTTTATTTTTGCTTTTATTTCCAGTATTCTTGGAGGTGGATCATAGAGGATCCTACTGTGATTTATGTCGGATAGTGTTTTGCCTATGTTCTCCTCTAGGAGTTTTATAGTTTCTGGTCTTACATTTAGGTCTTTAATCCATCTTGAGCTTATTTTTGTGTGTGGTGTTAGAAAGTGATCTAGTTTCATTTTTTTACAAGTGGTTGACCAATTTTCCCAGCAGAGACGTTGTGGGGTGGGAGGTGGGAGGGGGATTCGGGATTGGGAGCTTATGTACACCTGTGGTGGATTCATGTCGATGTATGGCAAACCCAACAGAGTATTGTAAAGTCAAATAAATAAATAAATAAATAAATAAATAAATTTAAAATTTAAAAAAAAAAAGGGGAAATATATGCACTGTGTTAATAAATAAGTGCATGTTGAGCATTATCCTTCCAGACTCCATTACTGGGAAGTTGCAATGATTTAAAAAGTCTGCACTTTAATGTAAAAGATATACTGAGCAAATCAGTAATACAAATTCAATCCAAGAGAAATGTTTAGGTGTCAAGGAATGACAATTTACAAACTCTCCAAAACAATAATTTCCTTATTCAAAATATTAATGACTAATCATATTTCCATTAGCTTCCTCTAAATAAAAGTTATTTGAAAAAAATAGCTTTGCTGTTTTGCTACTCTAGACTCTTTTCCTATAAGAAATATATTTTGAACTTATATTACAGATTTAAATTTTATAAATTCAAACTGGAATTTATGTTTGGCTTAATTACATTTTTATAGTTATAACTGCATTTTCTAATTGTGTTAAATAAATCCTGCTAAAGATGGTACTCTTTATGTAATATTTTTTTAAATAATGGAATTAAAAATCTCCTATAAGCATAAAATTATAGAAATCAGAAGAGACCCCAAAGTTCATTTGTCGAGGTTTTTTTTTTTTAATATTTTATTGCAAAGTGAAAAGTGTGTTCTTTATATACTCTGAAGATCCTTTATTTGAAATAGTTTTCATATTCCATATTTAGGAATTAGCTATCTAACTTACTAATGCTCAAAGATTAATATCACGTGCATAATTAATTTAATGCATTAAAATGATATTATATAATATTTTATTAGCTGTGCAGTCTCATTCCAATATTTACTTCTGTTGGTGATGGTGCTTTAGTCGCTAAGTCATGCTGGACTCTTGTGACCCCATGGACTGTGACCCACCAGGGTCCTCGGTCCATGAGATTTCCCAGGCAAGGTGGGTTGCCATTTCCTTTTCCAGGGTAACTTCCCAGGAAATCCAGGGACCAAAACCTGGTTTTCTGGATTGCAGAAAGTCTTCTGCATTGCAGACAGTCTTCTGCATTTTAGATTCTTTACCAACTGAGCTTGTCAGGTGAAAATGTTACAGAGAATAAGCCAATTCTGACCTCACTCCAATTGTTCAGTCATTCAGTCATGTTCAACTCTTTGGGACCCCATGGAGTGCAACACACCAGGCTTCCAGGCTTCCCTGCACTTCACTATCCCAAGAGTTTCCTCAAACTTATGACCATTGAGTTGAGGATGGCATCCAACCATTTGTCATCCTCCTCTCCTCCTGTCTGGAATCTTTTGCAGCATCAGGATATTTTTCAGTGAGTCAGCTCTTTGCATTTCGGATTCTTATATTGACTATGATGGCTACTCCATTTCTTCTAAGGGATTCTTGCCCACAGTAGTAGATATAATGTTCATCTGAGTTAAATTCACCCATTCCAGTCCATTTTAGTTTGTTGATTCCTAAAATGTCAATGTTCACTCTTGCCATCTCCTGTTTGACCACTTCAAATTTGCCATTATCCATGGACCTAACATTCCAGGTTCTTATGCAATATCGCTCTTTACAGCATTGCACTTTACAATCATCAGCAGTCATATCCACAACTGGGTATTATTTTTGTTTTGGCTCCGTCTCTTCATTCTTTCTGGAGTTATTTCACCAGATCTTCAGTAGCATCTTGGTTTCCTACCAAACTGGGGAGTTCATCTTTCAACGTCCTATCTTTTTGCCTTTCCATACTGTTCATGGGGTTCTCAAGGCGAGAATACTGAAGTGGTTCGCCATTGCCTTCTTCAGTGGACCATGCTTTGTCAGAACTCTCCACCATGACCCGTCTGTCTTTGGTGGCCCAACAGGGCTTGGCTCATAGTTTCATTGAGTTAGACTAGGAGGTGGTCCCTGTGACCAAATTGGTTAGTTTTCTGTGATTCTGATTTTCAGTCTGACTGGCCTTTGATTGAGAAGGATAAGAGGCTTATGGAAGCTTCCTAATGGGAGAGACTGACTGAGGGGGAAACTGGGTTTTGTTCTAGTGGGTGGGACCATGCTCAGTAAATCTTTAATCCAATTTTTTGTTGATGGGCGGAGCTATGTTCCCTCCCTGTTATTTGATCTGAGGCCAAACTATGGTAGAGGTAATGAAGGTAAGGGAGACCTGCTTCAAAAGGTCCCACACATGCACTTCTACTCTCCATGCTTCCAGCACTGCAGCAGGCCACGGCCAACCCACACCTCTGCTGGAGACTCCTGGACACTCTGGGTCAGTCTCTTGTGGGGTCACTGCTCCTTTCTACTGGGTCCTGGTACAGGCAAGCTTTTGTCTGTGCCGTCCAAGAGTCTGTTTCTTCAGTCCTGTGTATGTTCTGGCGGCTCTGTGGTGGGGTTAACGGTGACCTTTTCCAAGAGGGCTTATTCCATCTCCCAGTCTACTGCCCCCAGAGCCCCTGCCCCTGCATCAGTCCACTGCTGACCTCTACCTCCTCAGAAGACACTGAAACACATCTCTGCCTCAGTCTCTGTGGGGTTTCTGGGTCCTGGTACACACAAGGTATGTTTGAGCCCTCTCAGCATCTCTGGGGGGTATGGGGTTTGATTCTAAATGCAATTTTGCCCCTCATACCATCTTGCTGGGGTTTCTTCTTTGCTCTTGGACATGGGGTATCTCCTCAAAGTCGCTCCAGCTGCACAACTGCCTCTTGAACATAGCCCAAGGACACAACATAAACTGATTAGTATCAAATGGGACCAAGATGGCAGACAAGACTAGACCTTGATTCTCAGTCAGCAAGTTTTCACTTGACACACCCAGAGGTGCCTTGACATTTCCATAGCACTGTTAAAATACCAAGGAGTGGGTAATGGCTCAAATCCCGGAAATCTCCACCCCTTCCCAAAAATAGTTGGAATAATCCTCCCTCTCATTAGCATATGAAATAACCCAGCCTATAAAAACTAACTTTGCCAAATTTGGGGGCTGCAGTCTGTGATGGCCCACAGTCTATCTGTGGAGTGTGCTTCTCTCTGAATCTGAATAAATATACTTCTTACCTATCACTCTGTCTCTTACTGAGTTTCAGGTGAGACATCAAGAACCTGTGTTTCATTAAGTCCTGAAACCAGATACCCTGGGTTTTGGCTGGGTTTGAGTACCAGCCACATGGGTTCAAGTCCCAAGCAGAGTTTGGCTGCATTAGAGTCCCAAGCCAGATTTTTGGCTGAGTTCGATTCCAAGCCACACGTGTTTGAGTCCCAAACTGGGTTTTGGCTGGATTCGAGTCCCAGCACATGGATTCAAGTCCCAATCTATGGTAAATGGTTTTAACTTCATTACAAATAGATGGAGAAACAATGGAAATAGTTACAGACTTTATTTTCTTGGGCTTCAAACTCACTGCAGATCGTGACTGCAGCCATGAAATTAATAGATGCTTGCTCTTTGGAAGAAAAGCTATGGCAAAACCTAGATAGCACAGCAAAAAGCAGAGACTTTCCTTTACCAACAAAGGTCTGTATAGTCAAAGCTATGGTTTCTTCCAGTAGTCATGTATGGATGTGAGAGTTGGACCATAAAGTAGTCTAAGCACTGAAGAATTGATGCTTTTGAATTGTGATGTTGGAGAAGACTCTTGTGAGTCCCTTGAACAGCAAGGAGAACAAAAACCTCAATCCTATGCAAAGACCCAACTCATTAGAAAAGACCCCGATTCAGGGAAAGATTGAAGGCAGGAGAAGAAGGGGACAACAGAAGATGAGATGGTGGATGGCATCACTAACTCAATGGACATGAGTTTGAGCAAGCTATGGAAGATGGTGAAAGACAGAAAAGCCTGGAGTGCTTCAGTCCACGGGGTAACAAAAAGTTGGACACAACCGAACAACTGAGCAGCAACAAGGTTTATCATAGGTTTTCTTTCAAGGAGCAAATGTCTTTTAATTTCATGGCTGCAGTAACCATCCTCAGTGATTTTGGAGCCAGTAGAGCAGAAACCAATTCTGACTCCACCTTGGAAACTGTTTCCTGACTTGCTTTTCATTTCTTTTGTAATTACAACAATATATATTGCCCTTTCTCAGAAGACCCAGCCCCTCTGCTTGACTGTAAACCCTCGCCCTTGTCTCATATAGAGATAATCTGCCCCCCACCCCCCCGCCACCCATAGTGAATAGCAAGATTAACACACCCCTTACCAATGCGAACACTTCTTGAAGATGTTTTATAAGATTGAAGACACTTCTTACTTTATTTCCTCACTGCCTCTCCTTCTGTATTCTGTCTTTTGACTTTAGTTCCTTATTACTTCTCTCTCTCTCTCTGCCTCTATGAAAGAAACTGGCATCCAGGCCCTGACAAGATGGTTACTTTGAGACATTAGTCTGTCATCTTTTCAAGCTTTTCAAATAAAGTCATATTCCCTGCCTCAACACCTCATCTTTCAGATTCATAGGCCTGTTGTGTGGCAAGCAGAGTGAGACTGGAGTTGGTAACAATGCTAAAAATAATTAATGACATTCCCACAATTTTTATAAAGTCTAAATTCAAACTACAGATCTTCATATTCATTATACATTTTTAAAAATTAGGATTAAAAGAGGAAAATACTTAAGTAATACATTTTTTAAGTAAAAGTCTGAAGGACTTTCTTAACACAACATTGTTATTAACATGGCAGTGCAAATCCACTTACTTCCCTGGAGCTTTCTGAAATCTTTCCCTGCACACTATTTCCTTAGGAAAGATGAAGGGACCTAATGAGGATGACTTCAGTTCAACTTTAATTTTGAGACATGATGCTGTGTTTTGCTTGGGAGTAATTACAGGGATAGGTGATTTTGAACAGGTCAGCTCTAGACTTCTGGGGCCCTTATTTCTTTTGCCACTGAGATGATGAATTTGTAAAAAAAAAACAGAAGGTTTTTACACCAGACCAAATGTAAAAACAGAAGTCTGACCTTCAAATTGCAGCAGCCAGCCCAAGAAACCAACCCGTTATCTACAGTGGGCTAGTTTCCCTGGCTGATTGCTGCAGGTTATGGGTCAGACTTCTGTTTTTACCAACCCAAGAAACCAGTCTGCTTTCTACCTTATAAGTCAGATTTGCAGGAAGGCACACCACTCTCTAATTCTAGTAAAAATCCAGGAAGCCAAAAAATAATCTCTATCCAATTGCCTCAGAATGACAAGGACTTGATTAATAACTGACAGCTTCCATAATTTTTATCCTTACTTCCAGTTGGGAACCAACCAGATCAACTAGATAAAACAAATACATACCCCCAACCAATCATATAGGATGCCCCACTTCTAATGCTACACCATGCCAACAGCTTCAAATCAGGGCATCATCTGAAACCTCCCCTTTATTCTACAATAATGTTTTCCCACTCATATTCCTTTATTTAAGTCTTTGCTAAACATGTTATGGAGCTTGATTCCCTTGTTATTATTCTAAGTAGACTTTGCATGTTCTCATTTGATTAGTCTTCATTTACATCCATACCTTTGACCCACAGTGTAAAGTCACAATATAGTTAGATCAGAATCAGGAAAAGAAAGTAAGTTATCCAAGATGCAAAAGTAATGACTTCTTTCTGGTTAACATTAGGGAAGGCTTCATGAAAGAGTTTACATCTGAACTGGGATAAAGCAGTAAATTTGGACTAGAGGCCAAATAACATTTTTGTTGTTGCTGAATGTTATTGTTGCTATTGCTTTTCCATCATTATCTAATTAATGTCATTTAAAATCCCATTATCCTAAGATTGTAACTGATCAAAATTTTAATTTATCTGACTCTAAATTGGTTTCTGATTTTAGAATTTGTCCCACATTTATTTAAATAGCTTTGCATATCTTTATATGTCGATCTTTGTAAGTGGTTCTCGTGTTGAATGACCTTCTTTGGAAAACAGGATTGCTTGGGTAGTAAACATCCCTACTGAAACTAATTTTTCAAACATTCATGGGTTCTCATAAAGTAAGAGCTATTTTAAGCTTTATTTTCTTTCCCTTCCTATACTGTCAAAGTACATCAAAGCCAAGACCTCATAGTACTGGAATGAATTTGAAAAACCAAGTCTAAGAAAATTGACCTGAAGAGAATGATAAAACATTCAAACCTGTTCTTTCAAAAGTAAACATTCAGCATAGTTGAATGTGCATATACCTAATGTTTCTGGTGGTAAGCAGTAGGAATTTCCATTCAATTAGTTAAAGTAAAAGCACATTCTCAGGGGCTTCAGATTTCAGCATAAAGATGTAAAGAGCTGTGAATAACACCTTTCCCACCTTAGCAACTAAGAGAAAAACTGGAAGAATAGCAAATTAGTGACTTTTATGAAAGCCTTCAGAGAACTGAGGTTGTAGGGCAAGCAACTGACATAAAGTATAGAGAGAAATGGACACCTGAGGGAAGCAGGGACACTTGAGCATTTGTATACCTGGGTCGAATTTCACCTAACAAAATACAAGCCTGTAAATCAATTTAAGTAGGTATTTTTAAAAAATAGCTAACAGTAGAGTGCGAGCTATTATAAGAGTGTGGAGCTCTGAAAGGACACATAGATTCCCACATTCTTGCAGGGTTTTCCTCCAAGAACCAGGTACCTAAAGGAAAGATTTAAAAGAATTCTGAGACATGGCTAAGATGAAGTGTAATATGTATACACAATGGAACACTACTCATCCATAAAAAATAATGAAAATTTCCCTTTTGTAAAAACACGATGGCCCTCAAGGTTATTACATTGAATGAAATGTTAGAAAAGGCAAACACTGTGTGATATAATGTATGTATGGAATCTAAAAATACACAACAAACTAGTGAATATAACAAAAAAGAAGTAGACTCACCAATATATATTAGAGAACAGCTAGTAGTTAACAGTAGAAAGAGGAACGCAAGGAGGGCAACATAGAGGTAGGTGACTAAAAGGTACAAACTATCAGATATAAAAGAAGCTATAAGAATGAGTTTCCCCGGTAGCTCAGCCGGTAAAGAATCCACCTGCAATGCAGGAGACCCTGGTTTGATTCCTGGGATGGGAAGATCTCCTGGAGAAAGGATAGGCTACCCACTGCAGTATTCATTGGCTTCCCTGGTAGCTCAGACTGTAAAGAATCTGTCTGCAATGCAGGAGACCTGGGTTCAATCCCTGGGTGGGGAATATCCCCTGGATGAGGGCATGGCAACCCTCTCTAGTATGCTTGCCTAGAGAGTCTCCATGGACAGAGGTGCCTGGCAGGCTGCAGTCCACTGGGTTGCAAACAGTATGCTTGCCTAGAGAGTCTCCATGGACAGAGGTGCCTGGCAGGCTGCAGTCCACTGGGTTGCAAACAGACTGAGTGACTAAGCACAGCACAGCAAGAATATAATGCACAACATGAGGGACAGAGTGAATATTTATAATTACTATAAATGGAGTGCACATGTGCACAGTCTCTGTTATGTCCAGTTCTTTGCGACCCCATCCCATGGACCGTAGCCTGACAGGGTCCTCTGTCTGTGGAATTTTTCAGGCAAGAATGCTAGAGTTGGTTGCCATTTCCTACTCCAGGGGATCTTCCCAACCCAGGGATCAAATCACGTCTCCTGTGTCTCTTGAGTTGGCAGGAGGATTCTTTATCACTGTGCCACCTGGTAAGCCATGAATGAAGTACATTCTTTAGAAATTGTGAATCACTATACTATATATTCGGAGAAGGCAATGGCAACCCACTCCAGTGCTCTTGCCTGGAAAATCCCATGGATGGGGGAACCTGGAGGCTGCAGTCCATGGGGTCACTGAGGGTCGAACATGACTGAGCGACTTCACTTTCACTTTTCACTTTCACGCATTGGAGAAGGAAATGGTAACCCACTTCAGTGTTCTTACCTGGAGAATCCCAGGGACAGGTGAGCCTGGTGGATGGCCGTCTATGTGGTCGCACAGAGTCAGACACGACTGAAGCGACTCAGCAGCAGCAGTGGTGTACTATACATTTGTAAATCATATAATATTGTACAGTAACTATACTTCAGTTTAAAAAAAAAATGAAAGAGAATCCCAGAAAGTTCCTTTTTGATGCCAGTAGTGAAAAAGAAGAGCAGATACTAGCGAACTCTGCCAAGACCCAGCTTACCATTCTTTCCTATGGAATAAACTCACCTGGAAAGTGAGTGGCAACCAAAGCATCCAGAGACATGTATGGAACTTTATATCAGTTGGGGAAGGGAATGGAAGCTAGCATGAAAATTGTGTACTCTATTTCCTCTTTCTTCCCTAGGGAACAAAAACCTTCATCTGCAAGGGAGTAAGGATATGGTATCAAAATATATAGCCTGAAAGCCCTGGTGGGGTCCAATAGTAGTGTTGGATAGCAATGAAAGCAAATACTAAGCAAAATAACAACACAGGAAAATGTTTTCATCTTGACAAAGAGTAAAACTTATCTTTTAAAATAACTTACAAAATTATGAAACAATGTCCCTGAAGATAGCAAGAGAAAAAGGTGCTGACTTAGGTAACTTTGGAAACTAGTGGGATCTGTAGGAGTAAAAGCAAAAGAAATTGTTCATAACCACAATATTCTGTTTGATAAATTTATGTTCCCCAGGGGTAGAAGTTACCAATTGTAAAACCACTGTACAAGTATATTGGAATAGAACAATTAAACAGATGGATGACAGATGGTAGGATCTAGGTTTCTTACTGATAGAATGGAAAGTTACAGATAAGCAAGGAATGATTGCTAGAATGAACCATCTGGTAAAGGACCAGAGTTACATTTAC
>SJYV01040745.1:752418-778346 GCA_006410875.1 Neotragus pygmaeus | reverse complement strand
GTTATGCTCAAAATCCTGCATGGTAGTCTTCATCATTACTTGAACCAATAATTTCTTGATGCCCTAGCTAGATTTAGAAAAGGCAGAGGAACCAAAGATCAAATTGCCAAAATTAGCTGGATCATAGAGAAAGCAAGGGTATTTCAGAAAAACATCTACTTCTATTTCATTGACTATGATAAAGACTTTGACTGTGTATATCATAGCAAACTGTGGAAAACTCTTAAAGAGATGCAAATAAAGGACCATCTTACCTGTGTCCTGAGAAACCTATATGGCTAGTTAAGAAGCAATGGTTAGAACCTTGTATGGAACAGTTAGTGGTTCAGGATTGAGAAAGGAGTAAGACAAGGCTGTTTATTGTCATTCTGTTTATTTAACTTATACTCAGAGCACACCCTAAGAAATTCCAGGCTGGATGAATCACAAACTGGAATCAAGATTCCCAGGAGAAATATCAACAACCTCATTTATGCAGATGGTACCACTCTAGTGGTAAAAGGTCAAGAGGAACTAAAGAACCTCTTGATGAGGGTGAAAGAGGAGAGTGAAAAGCTGACCTGAAATTCAATGTTAAAAAATCTAAGGTCATGGCATCTGGCCCCATCACTTCATGGCACATAGAAGGGGTAAAAGGGGAAGCAGGGACAGATTTCCTCTTCTAGGGCTCTAAAATCACTGTGGATGGTGACTGTAGCCATGGAATGAGAAGCAGAGTGCTTTTTGGAAGGAAAGCTATGACAAACGTAGACAATGTGTTAAAAAGCAAAGACATCACTTTGACGACAAAGAACCATGTAGTAAAGACTATGGTCTTTCCAGTAGTCATGTAGTGTTGTGAGAGCTGGACAATAAGAAGGGCAGAACACTGAAGAATTGATGCTGGAGAAGACTCTTGAGAGTCCTTTGGACAGCAAGGAGATCAAATCAGTAAATCTTAAGGGAAATCACCCTGAATACTCATTGGAAGGACTAAAGATGAAACTGAAGCTCCAAACTTTGGCCACTTGATGGGAACAGCTGACTTATTGGAAAAGACCTGATGCTAGGGAAAGATTGAAGGCAGAGGATAAGAGAGCAATAGAAAATGACATGGTTGGATGGCGTCACCAATGCAAGGGACATGAACTTGGGCAAACATGAACTTAGACAGGGAAGCCTGGCATGCTACGGTCCATGTAGCTGCAAAGAGCCAGACAAGACTTGGTGACAGAACAATGGAAACAAATATAATATGCACACAAATGTGTGTATATTTCCTTGCTACATCAGGTAAGGGGGCTTAGGAGTAAAGACACTCCAGTAGCAGTGTGACACTCAGCATTCAGATCTTAGTTTCCAAAATAATTCTTTAATAAAAGGAACCAAGATTTCTTGAAAAAAAAAAAAAAGTCTGATACTAGCACTTGGGTAAGAAGTATTCAAGATGTACCTGGACCATCTGATAATACCAGGAAAGAAAAAGGTGAGAGGTGAGAATATATCAAAAGAACATTTGAAAAACCTCCCAATTGTCAAAGCTGAAAATAATATATTTCTACATAAAGCCACCTTTAATACAAAGAAATAGGTAATCTAAAAGTTAAAAGATGAAGAAAGATACACCACAGAAACATTCATCAAAAGATAGAGGGGTGAATGTTGTTTCCAGTCCCATGTATAAGAAGCCTGGAAGTCATTTCCTCTTCTTGTTCCCCAGTCCCTTAGTTGTGTCCAGCGTTTTGCAACCCCGTGGGCTGTATGTAGCATGCCAGGCTTACCCGTCCTTCACCAACTCCCTGAGTTTGCTCAAATTCATGTCAATTGACTGGTGATGCTATCTAACCACATCATTCTTTGCCACCCATTTCTCCTTTTACTCTTGATCTTTCCCTGCTTCAGGGTCTTTTCCAAGGAGTTGGCACTTTGCATTAGATGGCCAAAGTGTTAGAGCTTCACTTCATCTTCAGTCCTTCTGCTGAATATACAGGGTTGATTTCTCTTAGGATTGACTACTTTGACCCCCTTGCTGTCCAAAGTACTATTATAGGTCTTCTCCAGCATCACAATTTGAAAGTATACATTCTTCCATGCTCATCCTTCTTTATGGCCCAACTCTCACATACATACATGCCTACTGGAAAAACCATAGCTCTGACTATATGAACCTTGTTAGAAAAGCAAGAGTCTTTTAATTTCATGGCTTCAGTCACATTCCATAGTGATTTTGGAGACCAAGAAAGTAAAGCCTGTTACTGCTTCCACTTTTTTACACTTCTATTTGCCATGCATGATGGGACCAGATGATATGATCTTCGTTGTTGTTGTTTTTTTTTTAATAGTAAATTTCAAGTCAGCTTTTTCACTCTCTTCTTTCACCCTCATTGAGAGGCTCTTTAATTCCTTTTCACTTTCTGCCATCTGCATATCTGAGGTTGTTGATATTTCTCCCAGCAATCTTGATCCAAGCTTGTAATTTGTCCAGTCTGGCATTTCTCATGAGGTACTCTGCATATAAGCTAAATAAGCAGGCTGACTATACACAACCTTGACATACTCCATTCCCAATTTAGAAACAGTCCATTGTTACATGTCTGATTCTAACTGTTGCTTCTTGACTTGCATACAGGTCTCACAGGAGGTAGGTAAGGTGGTCTGGTATTCCCATCTTTTTAAGAATTTTCCACAGTTCGTTGTGATCCACACAGTTGAAGTCTTTGGCATAGTCAATGAGGCAGAAATGTTTGATTTTCTATAATTCTCTGACTTTTTCCATGATCCAACGAATTTTTGCAATTTGATCTCTGGTACCTCTGCATTTTCTAAATTCATTTTGAAAGTCTGCAAGTTCTCACTTAATATACTGTTGAAACCTAGCTTAGAGATTTTTGAGCATTAACTAGCAGCATGTGAAATGAGTGCACTTGTGCAGTAGTTTGACATTCTTTGGTATTGCCCTTCATTGGGACTGGAGTGAAAACTGACTTTTCCCAGTCCTGTGGCTACTGCTGAGTTTCCAAATTTGCTGGCATCTTGAGTGCAGCACTTTCATAGCATCGTCTTTTAGGATTTGAAATAGCTCAGCTGGAATTCCATCACCTCCACTCCCTTTAGTTTTTCTTGTAGTGATGTTTCCTAGGGCCCACTGGTTTTGTACTCCAAGATGTCTAGCTCTAGGTGAGTGATCACACCATCGCAGTTATTTTGGTCATTAACATCTTTTTTGTATAGTTTTTCTATGTATTCTTGCTACCTTTTCTTAATATCTTCTGCTTCTATTAGGTCCATAAAGTTTCTGTCCTTTTTTGTGTCCATCTTTGCATGAAATGTTCCCTTGTTATCTGCAATTACTTGAAGAGACCTCTAGTCTTTTTTTTTTTTTTTTTTTGGATTTATCCNGGCAGGGAGGCCTGGCATGCTGCAGTTCATGGGATCACAAAGAGTCAGACACGACTGAGTGAGTGAACCGAACTGAACTGAACTGAACTGAACTGAAAGGCCCACTTGACTTCTCACTTCAGGATGTCTGGCTCTAGGTGAGTGATCACACCACTATGGTTATATGGGTCATGAAGATCTTTTTTGTATAGTTCTTCTGTGTATTCTTGCCACCTCTTCTTAATATCTTTCGCTTCTGTTAGGTCCATACCATTTCTGTCCTTTATTGTGCCCATCTTTGCATGAAATATTCCCTTGGGATCCCTAATTTTCTTGAAGAGATCTCTAGTCATTCCCATTCTATTGTTTTCCTCTATTTCTTTGCATTGATTACTGAGCAAGGCTTTCTTATCTCTCCTTGCTATTCTTTGGAACCCTGCATTCAAATGGGTATATCTTTCCTTTTCTCCTTTGCCTTTCATGTCTTTTCTTTTCTCAACTAGTCCTCCTCAGAGAACCATTTTGCCTTTTTTCATTTCTTTTTCCTGGGGATGGTTTTGATCCCTGCCTCTTGTACAATGTCATGAACTTCTATCCGTAGTTCTTCAGGCACTCTAGCTATCAGATCTAGTCCCTTAAATCTGTTTGTCACTTCCATTGTGTAATCTTAAGGGATTTGATTTAGGTCCTACCCAAATGGTCCAGTAGTTTTTCCTACCTTCTTCAATTTAAGCCTTAATTTGGCAATAAGGTGTTCATGATCTGAGCCACAGTCAGTTCCCGGTCTTCTTTTTGCTTATACTATAGACTTTCTCCATCTTTGGCTGCAAAGAATTAATCAATCTGATTTCGGTGTTGACCATCTGGTGATGTCCATGTATAGAGTCTTCTCTTGTGTTGTTGGAAGAGGGTGTTTGCTATGACCAGTGCATTTTCTTGGCAAAACTCTATTAGTCTTTCCCTGCTTCATTCTGCATTCCAAGGCCAAATTTGCCTGTTACTCCAGGTGTTTCTTGACTTCCTACTTTTGCATTCCAATCCCCTATAATGAAAAGGACATCTTTTGGGGGTGTTAGTTCTAAAAGGTCTTGTAGGTCTTCTATAGAACCGTTCAGCTTCAGCTTCTTCAGCCTTACTGGTTGGGGCATAGACTTGGATTACTGTGATATTGAATGGTTTGCCTTGGAAACAAACAGAGATCATTCTGTTGTTTTTGAGATTGCATACAAGTACTGCATTTCGGACTCTTTTGTTGACCACGATGGCTACTCCATTTCTTCTAAGGGATTCCTGCCTGCAGTAGTAGATATAATGGTCATTATTACTACTTCTCTATTAATCTGTTGGTCCATCTGAGGAAGTGCCAAAGGTGATTAAAAAAGCATAACAAACCGGAGGAGTACTGGGTAACCACGTGGACTGTGAGTCTAGCTGGGACATTGCTCAGAGGTTGTTTAGCTCAAACTTTGCCCATCCTTCAGAACTCAGCTCAAGCCCACATCCGGACAGCATGTTCAATCCTCTACTCTTTCTGGTACGTGTTAGTCACTCAGCTCTATCAGACTCTTTGAGACCCCATGCACTATAGCCCACCAGGCTCCTCTGTCCATGGAGTTCTTCAAGCAAGAATACTGGAGTGGGTTGCTATTCTCTTCTCGGGGCATCTTCCCAACCCAGGCATTGAACCCAGGTCTCCAGCATTGAAGGCAGATTCTTTATCACTCTTTACCGGAGCCATCAGGGAAGCCCACTCTCTCTGGTGGAGGAAGCTTACTCTTGTTAACTCTAACTGAGTCCTGTTCATTCATCATAAACTTGGCCAGCTCAGGATGATTTCAGTCAGTTAAGGGTTTCCACACTCCATTACCCATTCCTGAGGTAAGTATGTGGAAAATAGGCATCCATGGCCTCAGATGAAGTATGCTCCATGAAGGCAGTGATACAATTACTCTAAATCTGCCCTCAGTGCCCATCCAGGGTTAACTATATCGTAAGTACTTCAGAGGTTTCCCTGTGGCACAGACAGTAAAAAATCTGCCAGCAATTCAGGAGACCTGGGTTCAATCCCTGGGTCAGGAAGATCCCCTGGAGAAGGGAATGGTGACCCATGCCAGTATTCTTGCCTGGAGGATCTCAGTGACAGAGGAGCCTGGTGGGGTACAGTCCCTGGGGTCGCAAAGAGTCGGACAGGACTGAGGGACTAAGCACTTAGACACAAGCGCTTCGGAAGTGGATGAATGGAAGGGAGGATGAATGGACGGGAGGATGAATGGACGGGAGGATGAATGGGTGAGAGAATGGGAAAATACTTCCCCCACAGAATATGATATCTGTCCTTTCTCCTCAGCATAGTGAGGCCAACCTACTTAGGTCAGGTCAGCAGTTCCTCTCCTGTTGTTCCTAGTGCACCACACACTAGGCACCCAAACGATGCAGACACAGTGGGCTGAGAGCTGGGGAGGTATGCAAAAAGTTACTCTTAAAAGGCCTAAATTATTAGAGAGCTATGCCACAGCCCTGGCTTAAAAGATACATGTTTAGAAAGATACATTTGCCCTCAAATTAACTGTTGCTGTTTAATCACTCAGTCGTGTTCGATTCTGCAACCCCATGGACTGCAACATGCAAGTCTTCCCTGTCCTTCACCATCTTCCAGAGCTTACTCAAATTAATAGTTCTTATTGAAATCCCATCTGGATTTTTTCAATTTGGTAAATTGATTCAAAAATTCATCTGACGTGGAATAAATCCACAAAAAAGTTGAGATTTTTGAAAAAGAAAAACAAATTGCTTTGCAAATGACTTGCCTTGCAAAAATGTACATTAAAATGTATTTTTAAAACTACTACAATTAAAACAGTATGGCACTGGCAAGAAAAAAGGCAAGTATATGCATGAGACCATATAAAATGTCTAGAAGAATCTGTGATAAATTAATTTTATATATAACAATGGTATTTTTTCACATCCATGGGGGCATTTTGGTTTAATTCATACAGCCTATAGCTCAGCTGGTAAAGAATCTGCAATGCAGGAGAACCTGAATCGATTCCTGGGTTGGGAAGATCTGCTGAAGAAGGGATAGGCTGAATTTTTACTTTACATTGTAAACATTATATTTTAAACAGAATTTATTATTATTATAACTAAAATCTAAGCACACCTGGAGAAGACAATGGCATCCCACTCCAGTACTCTTGCCTGGAAAATCTCATGGACAGAGGAGCCTGGTAGGCTGCAGTCCATGGAGTCACTAAAAGTGGACATGACTGAGCAACTTCACTTTCACTTTTCACTTTCATGCATTGGAGAAGGAAATGGCAACCCACTCCAGTGTTCTTGCCTGGAGAATCCCAGGGACGGGGGAGCTTGGTGGGCTTCCGTCTCTGGGGTCGCACAGAGTCGGACACGACTAAACCGACTTAGCAGCAGTAGCAAGCACACCTAGAGGATGTAGTTAGGACTTTTCTTCTACACCTGTGTGTTTATTGAATATCTATTGCATTTTTCCCATGTTCCCACATCAAGCTTCACACAGTTCCAGAGTCAGAGTCTGCCTGACTCCAAAGATGGAACCTTACCCACTGTTCCCTTCGAATTCCCCACTGAAGCTGCCCTGGGCAGTCGATGGAGGAGAGCTGCAGGAAGTTTTCTGAGCGTCCTGTGTGGCTGGCTGGGCTGGGTCGAGGGTACTCTGTATCAGTTCGTCCAGGATGGATGAACCAAAGGACTCCTGACCAGGAAAACTGACCAATCCCAGTGACCCTGTCGGCCTCCACAGCCTCCCTGAAGGACCCCCACTGTGCCTTCAGCCTGTACTGGTAGATGATATCCACACTCCAGGCAGGAATACCATCTTCTCCCTGGTGAGTATCTCCATTCCCCTCACCCTGCTAGGTCTCCAGGCCAGGCCAGCCCCACATACCCAGGGCCTGGAGGGTCTGGGATTCAGCCTGGCCCCAATCCCAGACAAAGGTTTCCATGGGCACTACAGTCAATTCCTCTGCGCCCTTCTGCCACCCCCAGGGCATGCCAGCCAGACAGCATGCTGTTTGGGGCCAGAGAAAGTATGAAGTGTCTCTCAGTCATGTCCGATTTTAGCCCACCAGGCTCCTCTGTCCATGGGATTCTCCAGACAAGAATACTAGAGTGGGAAGCCATTCTCTTCTCCAGGGGAATCTCCCCAACCCAGGGATTGAACCTGGGTCTCCCACATTGCCAGCAGATTTTTTTACCCTCTGAACCACCAGGGAAGCCTGTACCGGGAGGGAAGCAGCATACTCCTACAGAAGTTTGCTGATAACACCCAGAAGTCATATGACACGGAAGTCTTCCTCACCCACTTTGAGAAGGATCAGGTACCCAGGGGGCAGAGAGCTCCCTTCACTTCAAGACTGAAAAACTTGCCCTGGGGTTGAGCCCAGACACTATCGGTTGTATGTTCTTTAATGGTAAGTAATCCTTTAAGGATTGTTTAGATCCCATTGCAGTTTATTAAAAAGGTGGTCCACCTGTTATCTAAGATGTGATCAGGTCATATCACACTCCCCACTGCCTCAGCAAGACTTCATTTATTGACTAACTCCTCTCTCTTCCATACCTCCAACCTTTCTTCTAGAAACTTCACCTGAACATTCAAACTCCAGTTCCTTCTCCAGCCAGTCTCAGCTCCCTCCTTCCTTCCACAACCAAACTTCTAGGACCTGCTACATAATTTGTAGGTCCCAGTTCAAATGAGTATGTGGGGCCCTTGTTCAGAAATCACATTTCAATGTGGTGACAGCCGAGCATTAAACCACATTCCAGACCTTTTAAGAGCCCAGGTGGCACCTCCTGGAAGCCAGCCCTGCCCATAGAAAATATCCCAAATTGCTGTCCATTCCACCAAACACAAGTCTTGCTTCTGGGCTCATGACGTAAATTGTTTAATCACGCTACTTCCCCCAAAGAAGCCCCTTATTTAGCAGGGGAGCCTCTTCCTTGTGTCCTCCTAGCTTTGTGACATTTACTTGTTTTGTTAGCCTCTCCTCAACACCCTCCTGTCTGGGCTCAGCGTGGCTTTCCTGATCCTCCTTCCACCCTACCTCCTTTGCACACACTGAGCCCATTAACTATTTACGTTCCATAGAGCTCTTCCTCAGCCACCCATCTTTTCTTATTCTTCATTCCCAGGTGAGCTTGGCCTCCTCGGTGCCCTCCAAATCTCCTATGCACTGAAAACTCTCAACTCCTTTTGCCTAGCTCCACTTCCCATGAACTCCAGACCCACTTCCTTAACAGTCATCTGGTCACCTCTGTCCAAATGTCTAAGAAGTGCCTCATATTTAGCATATTCCCAAAAAATGCATTTCTTTCCACTCTGTCCTCCACCCCCAAAGAAAATCCCCTCTTCCTGTTCCTTTCCTCTAAGTCTCAGTAAATTGTCCTGATTCTACGCACTGCCCAAGCCAGAAAACTTGAGGTCACCATGGTCCCTTGCAAGCAGTGCACGGAGCATGGCTGGCTGTGGATGAGACAGGAGCAGAAGAGGAGACACCACAAGCCCGGCTGCCTTTCCCAAATTCAATTCGCACAAGTTCCGTGCCGACAGGCTTTTCCTGCTGTTAGTTTTTTGAGGAAGGCAGCCACCACTTCTCTGCATGGGGCAAATGATGATCCTATGCTAAAGTCAAAGTCAAGTGGGAAGAAGGTGTGCCTCCTCCTTCCTGCCATGCCTGTCAGGCTGTCAGATGTTCTGGGCTCTTGAAGAAAAAGAAAAGCTCTGACTGAAGATATGAGCAAAAGTAGAGTGTCTTTACACAAGATCACTCTGAGTTATTGGGCCCATTTCACAGATTAGCAAACAAGATCCATAACAACTGTACAATTATAAGTCAAACTCATTGTGACTTATAACCCACTCCCAGTGTGAACATTCCTGGGAGGACATATTGACCCACCTCACTCTCATGACCTTCCACCAGCTTCATATCCTCTGTTGGTTTCTGGATTTTTCTTCTCCTTCCAGTTTCCTTGCCACATGGACAAGGTTTGCTCAGCTCAGTGAAGCAGCAGGTGACAACCTTGGGTGAGGGCATTTGGGTGCCACTGGGAAGGCAGTCCCCTGGCAGGACTTGGGGAATTCACAATGAGTGTGGCCCGGGACTCTGTGCGTGTGACATAAAAGAGGGTGGGGCTGTCCCGTCATCACTGCCTGTTGGCATCCAACAGGCCCAGGGGTTTACAAGGCACCAGCCAGGTCTCAGGTCCCCTCCACAAGTGGCTGAGAAGGAAAGCCTCTCAGTGTCTCTTTGATAAGAAAACCTACACAATATTATTTTGTGTCTCTGTTTGGAAGCATTGGCATGCCTCAGCCGTGCCCCTGCAAAGGATGACCCAGCACCAACACTCCTGATGAGGGAATCCTCCTTGGACTTGCAAGGCAGTGACTGAGCTCTTCCCAAGTCTCCATCTGACGTTCAACCCTGTGTATTATCTGTGAAAGCATCCACTGAGTACCAGATGTGTGCCCGGCATGGTCCCAAGGCAGAAAGGATCCAGAGGAGGAGACAGTCCCATCCTCAAAGAACTATTGGTGGAGGCATGCACAGCACCTGCCATACTACAGCTACTCCTGGTATGGGAGTAAATTTCGCTACAAACAAGATACATGTTCTTACTGGGAGTGTGTCAGATGGAATTTTAAGCTGAATGGGCAAGGAGCCCAGTGCTGACAGAATGAATCACTGTGAAGAAGGGTGTAGCCTGACCTCAAATTGGTGCCAGGGAACAGCTGTAGGTTGATAAGAATCCATGGGAACTTTGTTCTCACAGTCATCCCATGCACACCATCTTTGTCGTCATCCCTTCACACACTCAAGTATTCCACCCTCTGACCACTGCTTCTTTTCTTTCCAGCTCATTACTCTTGGTACTCAGCTCCAACAATCCCCCAACCCCCAGGAATGCACCATCCATGGATCCTACTAGTTTTCACCCCTGCTCTGTTCCCTCAGGTCCTTGCTTCCTCCTTGTCCAGCTTAAGTTCCATGATCAATTGTACTCTGAGTTCCTTTGCCCTTGTCTGTCTCTATCATAGCTTCATGACAAAACCCTCTAATTCTAACCCTATTTCACAGCCACACTCAAACTTTTGGATGTGGCTAGAAGAAAACACAACACATTGATAGATCTCGCTTTAAATTCATGATCACTGAGCCTCAAGACCGCCCTTGATCCCTGGCAGCAATCAGTGTCTGTTCCAGCCCTTTCATGCTTCCTGTCTTAAGTAAATTCTTCACACCTTCACGTTACAGCGAACCTCTGACACCTCCCTCCCTGAATCACCCTGGGCAAGGGAACTTACTTCCTTTCGCTAGCAAAATATAGGTAACCGTCTTCCCACTCACCTGCGGCTCTGCTCATGTGTCTATTTCCCCCCCTGTTATAATGGAGCACCTGACCTAGCTGAAGCCACCTCTCTACCTACACCCTTGGTTATATTTTATCTCAGGCCCTCAAGGACATCAAACCAGTAACCCTGCCTCTATCATCTCCTCAATCACAAATCTTCACTATCTACTAGACATTTTCTACCAGGACGCAATTTCTTCCAAGTTAAGCAGATGGATGAATGGGTGGGTGGATGGATGCTAGATAGGTAGAAAAATAAAGATAGATAAAAGAGAGAGATGAAGACAGAGCATCTCCTCCTCTAGCTGATGCCATTGCTTGAAAAAAGTATTCTCCTGTCTCCAAATTAGGATGATGAGCCATCCAGCTTGCCTGGGGATGAAAAATAAATTGGACTCCACTTACATAAAATGTTTACCCTGCAGAAGATATTGTTAAAAAATGAAAAGATAAGCCATAAGTTTCTTACAAAATTGAATGTGATCTTATCATATGATTCAGCAATCATGCTCCTACATATTTCCCCAGCCAATGCGAAAACTTTGTCCACACAAAAAACCCACACCTAAATATTTATAGCAACTTTATTCATAGCTGCCAAAACTGGAAGCAACCAAGGTGTCCTTCAATGGTAGTGATTTAGTTATTAAATAGTGTCTGATTCTGCGATCCCATGGACTGTAGCCTGCCAGGCTCCTCTGTCCGTGGGATTATCCCAGCAAGAATATTGGAGTGGAAAGCCATTTCCTTCTCCAAGGGGTCTCTCCCACCCAGGAATTGAACTCACGTCTCCTGCATTGCAGGCAGATTCTTTACTGCTGAGCCACTAGGATTTCTATATTGAAATATGACTCAACTATATAAAAAAAAGAATGAAATTCTACCATTGGCAACAACATGGATAGACTTAGAAGGCACTTCAGTTCAGTTCAGTCACTCAGTCTTGTCCAACTCTTTGCGACCTCATGAACCGCAGCACGCCAGGCCTCCCTGTCCAGCACCAACTCCCGGAGTTCACTCAGATTCATGTCTAGGTGTGGTGAAATAAGTCAAACAGAGAAAGAGAAACACTATATGCTGTAAGTAACACTTGGAATAAAAAAATTAAACAAATGAATGAATACAATAAAACAGAAACAGACTCACAGATACACAAAGCATGCTAGTGGTGACCAGTGGCAAATGGGAAGGAGAGGACTTGCAAGATAGGGGCATCGGATGAAGAGGCACAGACTACTCTGCAGCACAGAAAACATAGTCAATGCTTTACAATAATTTAAGTGGAATATAATAATCTATGAAAATATTGAACCACAATGCTGTATACCTGAAACTAATATAACCTTGTAAATCAGCTACACTTCAATTAGAGAAGTGGAAAAGAGAAGAAACATAGGCCATTACTATCTATCTAAAGGATAAATAAAGGAATGTTATGAAAACTTCATATACATAAATTTTAAAAGCTAGATTAAGTGAGCAAATTTTCTTCTTAAAAAATATTGCTTGAAGAAATAGAAAATCTGAATAGTTCTCTATGAGAGAAATTAAACCCATAAATAAAAAATTCCTCCCAAAGATAACTCCAAGCCCAAATGATTTCTCTGGCACATTCTGCCAAGCATTCAAGGAAGAAAAAAAAATGATGTCAGGCTTACACACTTTTCCAGATTTTAGGGTAACAGACCATACTTCCCAACCTGTTAAATGAGGCCCTCATGACATGGACACCCATACCCGACCAGAGCAGTAGTAAAAAGGTGACAAAATAAAATTATTGTAAGGCAGAACGAGAACACGTTTGAAGATAAAATTCTCTCTGCCCGTTTAAGCCACAACACGTGCCCCCCCACCCTTTAGTGTGTATCTGTATTACATATTAACTGGATCCCCTTGGAAGACAGAGGAATGCTGGCTGCTGCTGCTGCTGCTGAGTCGCTTCAGTCGTGTCCGACTCTGTGCGACCCCAGAGACGGCAGCCCACCAGGCTCCCCCGTCCCTGGGATCCTCCCGGCAAGAACACTGGAATGCTTACCCAGCACAAAAAGGAAAAACATGTCACCAGCAAGGTAAGTCCTTAGGAGATAAGGCTCCTTTCTCAATCCTGTAAGGGGTCAAAATGACTCATTCCTCCCCTTGGACTATGTAAAGGTCAGCGTGTTGCTTTGATGCCCTTCATCGCAAAAACTTGCACAACTGTGCCTTGACCTCTCTCAGGTGGAATTGTCCCGGGAGTTTTCTGAAAGACTGTCTCTTGACTTATAGTCCTCAGTTTGGCTCAAATAAAATCTTCCATTTCTTTCTTAGATTGGCTATTGATTAATTTTTCGTTGACAAAAGAAACTCACCAACCACCGTGTATAACACATTACATTGTTTTCACTCATCACCAGGAAAATGCTCTCAAGGTGGGCACGACCCTTCACCTCACTTAATGAACCAGAAAATTGAGGTTGGTGGAAAGTAGAGAATGCGTCTAAATCACACAACCAGCGATCAGCTGGAGTGATACTGGAGACAAGCCTAACAGACACGNACTCCAGTGTTCTTGCCTGGAGAATCCCAGGGACGAGGAAGCCTAGTGGGCTGCCATCTATGGGGTCACACAGAGTCAGACACGACTGAAGTGACTTAGCAGCAGCAGTAGCAGACAGATTGAAAAACTAAGGCTCAGAATTCATTATTTATCCTAAAAGTCATTTTTCTTTCTTACTGTTTCTTTCATACTATTTGAAAGAAGAATCATATCCCCCAAAGCTGATGTGGCTTTGGATGTGTTTGAAAAAAAGAAAAAACAAAAGGAAGGGGGAAAAGAGATCCCAACACTGAGCCTGCAGTTGTTCTCACAGTGCGATTCACCCATCAGAGCTGAAAATAACCTATATTTTATTTCCCTTATTTTTAGAAAACTGCCATGGACACAGGGGTGGCCGAGTGGCCAGCTGTGCCCTGAAATGCCTGAAGCCATCACAATCAGCACTCCACTGTCTGAGGCTCTCAAAATGAAACACTTTGAACACTCATTCAAAGGTGTGAAAGCATGAAATTGGCACAATGGTCAGCTACTGCAGCACTTCCCATATTTTTGCACTGCCAACTGCTTCCCTTGTCTGCCCTTTCCACTCTCTGTCCCTTGATTCTGACAGTTCTTCAAATATCTGCTTAAACAGCTGTGGCAGTCTGGGAGAGAGAACTGGAACATTCGTAGAGAGTCTCCGTCTTGAAGAATACTGAGGGGGAAAAATACAGAATTCAAGTTCTCCACAAATGTTGCCTTAGACAATGGATGGAATAGATCTGAGAAAGGCACTACATACACATAGATACATTAGTGTACAGGTCACTTACTGGTTCAAAGAATCTCCACCTTAACCCGCTTTCTTGAGCGCTGAGTTGCTTCAGTTGTGTCTGAGTCTTTAGGACCCTATGGATTCAATTCATGGGATTTTCCAGGCAAAAATACTGCAATGGTTTGTCATGCCCTTCTCCAGGGCATCTTCCCAACACAAGGATAGAACCAGTGTGTCTTATGTTTCCTGCATTGGTGGGTGGGTTCTTTACCACTAGGGTCACCTGAAAAGCAATGTTCTCATTATCTTTCCAATCCTATTACTCACGCTCCACCTTGCAACTTGATTCAGTTAGGACATTTGGTCTAGGGCTTTGGGATGATCTCACCTATCCTGTGTCTGTAGAATCTAGCCCAATCCACGCCATGTTGTCTCTTGATTATGTTTACCTCAGTGTATTGTTGCATAAGTTAAAGTCCAGTATTTCACTCTGCAACCATTTTTCAAAAAGTTGCTCCAAATGAGCCTGTACATCACTGACTCTCCAGAGATTGTCATAGGAAATGCACCCTCAGCTTGCCTTTACCCATTATTCCAAGAATATACTGTCTTCTTTTATATCACCCTTTATTCCAGAATTTACTAAACATCATTCCTGCAGGATGCTTCTATCACTAGTTCAATATTCTTTAGTACATTTTCATGTGTATAGACATGCTTTTTTTTAATAAATTGTCCTATGTTGTTTTTCATTCTCACAAAATTATTTTTTCTTCATAATCAATTTTCGTGCATGCATGCTTAGTCACTCAGTCATGTCCAACTCTTTGCATTTTCATACCACTTCAATTTCTTGCAGTAACCAAGACCATCTAGGTTTTCTTCCTCAGGCATGGGCAGTCATTGGAAAACAATGGAAGACAAAGAGTCAATTCTCAGCTTCTAAATTAAAAAAAAAAATTTTTCCCCAAGATTCAATGTGGAAAAAGAGGGTTTTGACTATTAAAACACCATTTACACAATAAACAACAGTTATAGGAAGAAATATTTGGAGGTAAAAGGCAATATATTTTTTTCTGGACTTGATAAATATTAAATGAGCTGCAGGAAAAATGAACATCAGAGGGGAAATAAGAAATAGATGTTGAAAACTGTTCCCAGGAAGAGGCAACATTTCTATTAGAGAAGATCTATTAATTATTCATTGTTTAGTCCCTAAGTCATGTCTGACTTTTGTGACCCTGTGGACTATAGCTTTCCAGGCTCCTCAATTCATGAGATTTCCCAGATAATTATAATCCAATAAATAGAACATCTATGCACATTATTTAAAAAACAAATGAATCCTTCCATTGTCAGAGAGCTATAATTTACCTCTTGTGTTCTCTCCTTTTTTAACTTTTGGTGTTATTTAGCCACTAAGTTTTGTCCAACTTTTTGAAATCCCACGGACTTCATCACATCAGTCTCCCTTTCCCTTCGCTATCTCCCAGAGTTTGCTCAAATTTATATCCACTGAGTTGGTGATGCCATCTAACCATCTCATCCTCTGCTGCTCCCTTCTTTTTTTCCCTTCTATCTTTCCCAGCATTAGGGTTTTTTCTAATGAGTCAGCCCTTCACATCAGGTGGCCAAAGTATTTGAGCTTCAGCTTCAGAATCAGTCCCTCCAATGAATATTCAGAATTGATTTTCTTTAGGAGTAACTGGTTTGATCTCCTTGCAGTCCAAGGCATTTTCAAGAGTCTTCTCCAGCATTACATTTCAAAGGCATCAGTTCTTCCACACTCAGCTTTCTTTATGGTCCAGTTCTTACATCCGTACCTGACTACTGGCAAAACCATAGGTTTGATTATATGGATCTTTGTGGGCAAAGTGATGTCTCTGCTTTTTAATACACTAAGTTTGTCAAAACTTTCCTTTCAAGGAGCAAGCATCTTTTAATTTCATGGCTGCAGTCACCATCTGCAGTGATTTTGGAGCCCAAGAAAATAAAATCTGCCTTTGCTCCCATTTTTTTTTTTTTTCCCTTCTAATTGCCATGAAGTGCTGGGACTAGGTGACATGATCTTGTTTTTTTTTTTTTTTCTTTAAATATTGAGTTTTAAACCAGCTTTTTCACTTTCTTCTTTCACTTTCATCAAGAAGTTTTTTAGTTCCTTTCATTTAATGCCATTAGAGTGATATCAACTGCATATCTGAAGTTGTTGATCATTTTCCCAGCAATCTTGATTTAAGTTTATGCTTCATCCAGTCTGACATTTTACATGATGTGCTCTGGATATAAGATAAATAAGCAGGGCGATGATATATAGTCTTGTTGTATTCCTTTTCCAATTTGGAACCAGTCCATTATCCCATGTTGAAGTCTAACTATTGCTTCTTGACCCACATATAGATTTCTTAAAAGACATATAAGGTGGTCTGGTATTCTTATTTTTAAAAGAATTTTCCACAGTTTGTTGTGATCCACACAGGCAGAGGCTTTAGTGTAATTAATGAAGCAGAGGTAGATTTTTATTTTATTTTTTTACAATTCCCCTGCTTACTCTATGATCCAGCCAATTTTGGCAACTTGATCTCTGGTTCCTTTGCCTTTTCTAAACCCAGCTTGTACATCTGGAAGTTACTGCTGAAGCCTAGCTTGAAGGATTTTGTCACAACCTTACTAGCATGTGGAAATAAGACAAGTGCTATACCCAGCCTTGGATGATAGTTGGTTATGTATTTATTATCTGTGCTTGATATAAGTCAGTTGGAAATAATAAGGTATCTTATTCATCTTTGTACAATCCATAATCATTTACCATAGCAGGCTCCAAGTCAATCACACACAAATAAAATTGAATTTGTGTTCAATACCCTGATCATTCACTAGGCTCAGATATGTGAATAGCCTTCCTGTATGTCCTTTGTTTTTCATATATCTGTCTATGTATGTATATATGTGTAAGAAAAGAAAGAAAGTGAAGTCACTCAGTCATGTCTGACTCTTTGCAACCCCGCGGACTGTAGCCTGCCAGGCTCCTCTGTCCATGGGATTCTCCAGGCAAGAATACTGGAACGGGTTGCCATTTCCTTCTCCAGGGGATCTTCCCAACCCAGGGATTGAACCTGGGTCTCCCGCATTGCAGGTAGACACTTTATCCTCTGAGCCACCAGGGAAGCTGGTGTATATACACACAAATATGACTCTGTGTGTGTAAGTGTGTGTGTGTGTGTGTGTGTGTGTGTGTTTATGTGGCAAAGGGGTAGGACCAGGAGAATAAAATAAAAAATAAAGTTGTTTAATAATGCACCATTTAAGATGCTTAAGGGTTCAGGAAGCAGAAAATATTCTTTAAACTAGAATTTGAAATAAAGAAAATTAAAAATAAAGAAACTCAGTAAGTGTTTAGTAAGTAAATACTTACTGAAAGCAGTTTAGTTTCTGTTAATTCAGTGGCTCCATATTGACATATGAATCACATTCCTTCTGACTCTTACATGTTTCTGTTTTTACATATTTCTTTCTCTATACGTCACCCTTGTCTTTGTCCTATGTCATTCACTGTTACATATGAGCATCACACGCCCTGGTGTCACAGACAGCAGGACAACATGCAAGAGAAGAGGAAATATTTCTTCCTCATATCCCTTTGTAGGAGTAAAAGAAACTTTCAAAGACATTCTCCAGTAAGACCTCCCCTCACTCTTTTATTGATAATAGGCAAACTTTATACTAGTCTCTGACAAAGTCACTGGGACCACCGCAAATTGCTTCAATTATGAGGATTTATGCAAGTCTTCCTGAGGAGGGTTGAAGGGTTGAACTCTCCAGGAAAATGGGGTTTTGCCTTCAAGGAAGAAAGTGTAATGGCAACAGTGTCTAATAAAAGTACCAGCAACAGCAACAATAGTGATACTGATGGTAACTAACATTCTTTGAGTTGTTACTCTATTTGAGACTGTGTGCTAAACAGTTAAGTATATTGCTGCATTCAATAAACATGGCAACCTTGTAACAGATAAGTATACTGAAACTCAAAGTACTGAATAGATATGTCCAAGGTTACAGAGATAATAAATGACAAGGGAGAGAGTAGAGATTTAAAGCCAAGGCGGTCTGTCTCCAAAGCTATCACTGTTTCTGGTGTTCTACAGTGAAGACTATGAAAAAGCATATACTTTTGAAGCCTCGTTAGAGATGTGCTTCACAAGTTCTGTCAACTATTTGCTGGAGCCACCACAGCCACTTTTTAAAGCATGTAATAGGCTTATCTAAACATAGTACTTGCTGATTGTAAACTTTCTTCTAATAGAAATATAAAAGCTGCTTTCAAGTCTCTCTCCAAGCCTGCCCATTAATGATCTGTTTTAGGGCCACTCGAAATATGGATGTCTTTGTCAATTAAACTGAGTTAGAGAAGGCTAGAAACTGGACATAAAGGATGGTTAAATCTAATGCACGAACTTGTGAAATTTGACCATGACTCATTTCTTCTCCTTCAAGACAAACATTACCATTAGGGAATAGCAACACTGTATCCTCACACAGTTCTTTGCAAATTGCTGAAGGCAGCTTCCACTAAATTACCCATCCCAGGAGCTTCAAACCAGTGCTCAGATCTCATTTGAAGAGGAAACAATCATTATATGTGGATGTTATCTTTTTAATGACCAAACTCACATGGCTTCATGAAGTATTTGAGACTTTCAAGCTGATCTTTCCTCCATACTCCTCCCTCCAGATCCAAATGCTTGTTTTTCTACTTGTCCATTCTTTCTGTTTAGTAGCTGAGAGCTACTGAGTTTCCTGAATGTTTCTTTCCTGACCTCTTCTATCTCAAAGTCATCTTTCAATTCCAGAATTTTGTGTAAAGACACAAGTCAGTTCTTGGCTCTATACTGACAAGTTGTCCTATGACTGTTGAAGGTGTGGAAGCTAATGCTTACGTAAATCCCAAGAACACTGAGGAGAGGGGCCAGATGGCAATTCCCTTCCAATATTATCAACTATATCCTGGTAAATGACCTGGCCCACGACATATGTTCTGTAGATAATATTTTCTCATTTGTACTAATTTACCCCTTACTTAATTCAATCAGTTCAGTTCAGTCGCTCAGTCATGTCTGACTCTTTGTGACCCCATGAATCGCAGCAAGCCAGGCCTCCCTGTCCATCACCAACTCCCGGAGATCACTCAGATTCACGCCCATTGAGTCAGTGATGCCATCCAGCCATCTCATCCTCTGTTGGCCCCTTCTCCTCCTGCCCCCAGTCCCTCCCAGCATCAGAGTCTTTTCCAAGGAGTCAACTCTTCACATGAGGTGGCCANTTTTTTTTTTTTTACAAGTGAGGAGACTGAGAATGATTCTGACTTGCTCAAGAGCACATCATTTATTAAAGATGAAGCTCAGATTCAAACCTGACTCTCTGCCTGGTGCTCCTTTTGTTCCAGAGTTAGAAAAAGGAAAGAATAAACACCTTCACACATGATTACAACATTATAAACTCACTTCTAATTATTTCACCCTTTCCCAAAATAATTTTATCCATTTCCCCCCTAAATTTTCCCAGAGAAAATGTCTCTGTTAATGATCTTATTCTTCCTTTTGATTCCTTCCAAAATGATATCTGATGACACCAAAATGCTTCATCCTGACCGCAGACGTGACACTTCTTCCAGAGAATTGACCCTAGGAGTGTTCCCATGCAGACAAAATGCAAAATAGCCTTCATAGCATAAGGATTTCACTGAAACAATGGAAACCAAGTAAAGTGAACCATCCAATAATTAACACTGTTAGTTTACCTAGCACATTGTCTTACTGGAAACTACCGTGAAACATAAATTGGAGCCATTTTCATCATGAAAAGACCTGACATTTGAGCTCATCTTAAGCCTCTTCTAAAATATCACTCAATGTGGTAACTAGGTATCAGTAAGAAATGGAGGCTCATGTTTCTTTTTACCCTCCCTCTGAAGGTGCTTTCCTTGCACTTTGTAAGCATTCCTGTCTTCAGGATCTACCAATGGCTTGCAATCGATGGCTTGTTTGTCCCACACTTTAGCATGATGTGAGCGCCTTAAGGCCATAAGTCATGCGTTCTCTGAACTCTGACATGCAAGAGTCACTCCAGAAATATTTCTTTAATAAATGCTCAAGTCAACAGTAAATTTACTGACATGTGAATGAATGAACAGGTAAATAGCAGCTTACAACTGAAAGAGAGAGTTCAGTTGCTCAGCTGTGTCCGACTCTTTTCAACCCCAGGGACTGCAGCACGCTAGCCTTCCCTGTCCATCACCAACTCCCAGAGCTTACTCATACTTGTGTCCATCAAGTCAGTGAAGCCTGAAATTTAGAACTGAAAATTTTTCCTTAAATAAAACAGATTTTTCAATGCAGTCATTAGCATATAGAGTGCATATTTCAGGCACTATTTTTTAAAATGTATTTTAATGAAATATAGTTGATTTACAATATTGTGTTAATTTCTCCTGTACATCAAAGTCATTCGTGTGTATATATATATATACACATACATATATATATATATATATACACACACACACATATATATATCCTTTTTCATATTCTTTTAAGTTATGTTTTATCACAGGATATTGAATATGATTCCTCATGCTATACAGTAAGACCTTGTTTATCTATTGCATAGTTTGCATCTGCTAATTCAAAACTCTCAATGCATCCCTCCCCCACAAACATTATATGATAGCACTTATGTGACCAACCTAGATAGCATATTAAAAAGCAGAGACATTATTTTGCCAACAAAGGTCTGTCTAATCAAGGCTTTGGTTTTTCCATTGGTCATGTATGGATGTGAGAGTTGGACTGTGAAGAAAGCTGAGTGCCAAAGAATTGATGCTTTTGAACTGTGGTGTTGGAGAAGACTCTTGAGAGTCCTTTGGACTGCAAAGAGATCCAACCAGTCTATTATGAAGGAGATCAGCCCTAGGTGTTCATTGGAAGGACTTATGCTAAAGCTGAAACTCCAGTACTTTGGCCACCTCATGGGAAGAGTTGACTCATTGGAAAAGACTCTGATGCTGGGAGATATTGGGGCAGTAGGAGAAGGGGACAACAGAGGATGAGATGGCTGGATGGCATCACCGACTCGATGGACATGAGTTTGAGTGAATTCTGGGAGGTGGTGATGGACAGGGAGGCCTGGCATGCTGCGATTCATGGGGTCGCAAAGAGTTGGACACGACTGAGCAACTGAGCTGAACTGAACTGATGTGTGGACTCTAAAATATGACACAAATGAACTTATCTACGAAACTCTGCTCTTTTAATCCTATGTCACTTAGTACTCACCATTGTCTCTGACATAGGCACTATTATGAACACCATTTTATAAGTAATTATGCAATACTCAGTGATGTCACACTTGTGTCCAAGGTCACAAGAAAATTGAATGTCTGGGTTGACTTTGGAAGCCAGACCCTAAGCTCTCTTGTTGCATGCCAGATGACGTAATGATTCCTTATTCTCCACACAAGTGGGACATGAGCAGGTGAAGAGGTGGCCCAAGATTCTAAGACATGGAAATAATTTTCCTTTGTTCTTTCAAGTGCCTTGTACCATGTTTTATCATGCTAACAGCACATGGCCAGAAATGTGGATAGGGAGCTCAGATTTTCTGCCTCTAAGTTCATCACCTTTTCCAAAATAAAGCCCATCAAGTTGTGGTTAAACTGAGAAAGGACAGGGAATAAATGAGAGGAATCAATATTCATTTTCTCTCACACTGAGATTCAGAAACTCCAATGAGATTTTTTATTTTCATTAAGGTGTCATGATAACCCTGCAAAATAGACTTTATCCCCTTTAACCTAGGCCAAAGTTGAGGTTCAAAGAGGTTAGGGAATGGGTTTAAGGTCACACAGGCACTAAGTGGCACCATGGGAATTGGGAGATGATTGGATGGCATCACTGACTCAATGGACATGAATTTGAGGAAACTCTGGGAGATGGTGAAAGGCAGGGAAGCCTGGCGTGCTGCAGTCCATGGGGTTACAAGAGTCAGATACAATTGAGTGACTGAACAACAAATTTGACTCCCAAATTCATATTTTGCAAGACATCATGTTTTTTCCAAAATGTACCTTAAAACTGGCCTTTTATTAATGTGTGTATCTGAGCTAAAAGGATCTACTGTTACCAAGCCAAAAGCAAACTGTAAAAATAAACCCTTGGTGAGTTTATTTGACTCATATTCCATGATGAGTCACAAAAGATAAAGGCATAAGTAGAAAGAGAAACTGACCTGAGTTCCCAGTGTCCCCTCCACCATTCTCAGATGCTGAGGGACCCTTGTGGAATTTCCCCCTTTGGAGTTCAGTGTTTTGTAAGTCCTACAATCACAAGGAGGGTACCNTCTGTCTTGAAGATTACCAAACAGGGTGTCCTAAGGCTCCTGACTCTTATTCTCTATGGGTTGAGACTGTGGGTGGGAAGATTGATAGACAGGTAGTGAGTGGAGCTAGGGGAAGGAGGGACCTTAAAGAAAAGTTAAGAATAGACAGAAAAGCACACAATGCAGTGGCATCAGAGACCAGCTCTTGGGAAGACAAGTTAGTCCTCCTCTGGTAGGCATATGAATATATATACCCTGAACAACCCTGACTGTAAGAAGGTTAAGGGAGGGGACAGCAAAGTGAAAAACAACCAAATAAATAAAAGTCAACCAAATAAAGAGTCATAAATATTTTCTGAATTTCTCATAGTCTCCACACTATCTATTCTGTTTCCTTGAAAAATTGAATTATGATTCTTGAAAATCACAGTCTTATTGTATTTTTCCACAGCCTTGCCTTAATGGGTGATGAATCATTAAGTAGCACCTGTCACAGACAAAACTCCAGAGCTGGCACAGCCCATTTTCACCCTGCTCACTGCAATTAAGCCCTTATTTTTGCTTCCCTATCTATCTCATTAGCACAGATTCAAAACATAACACACAAAGTTTCATATTTGCATATAAAGACTTAATAAATGTACCTTTCCTGACTTGAAAATTGCAATTGTGAGTGTGAAGGATTTGATTCATGAAACCTGAATACCTGGGTTTGAGGACCACCCTTGCAACTGTTTGGTTTGCTTTCATTTCTTTAAGTTCAGCAACAGGATTGCCTTATCCATGTCTGCAAAATGGAGTTAATGTTGCACATTTCACAGAGTTACAAGAGTAAAATAAAATACATGAAAGGCTTCCTAATATCTGAAAGACACATACATGCACATCAGTGTTTACATATACCCTTCATGTCGTGTTTTGAAGAGTCTTCTAATGGCAGATACTCAGAGTGCCTTGTGCATCTTTTTGGAGTGCTCACCCTCAGTCCTCAGTTGGTACTATGCTTTTTGGTTTCAGACTCAGCTGGTCTTATAATCTAAGAGAATATCACACATCCTTGTTCTCAAGAAGCCAGCCTTCCGGAAATCTTCATAATGTCCCTTCTCCTCCTGGGAACTCAAACTCAACTCCAAATTACTCTCACTGAATTACCGTTTCTACCATGTTCCTCTACTGAACAACTTTTATTACTTACCAGGTGGTGCTAGTGGTAAAGAACCTGACTGCCAATGTAGGAGATGTTAAGAGACTTGGGTTTGATCCCTGGGTTGGGAAGATTCCCTGGAAGAGGAAATGCAACCCACTCCAGCACTCTTGCCTGGAGAATCCTATGGACAGAGGAGACTGTGGGCTACAGTCTACGGGGTCACAGAGAGTCGGACACAGACTGAACTGACGTAGCAGAGCACAGCACAGTACTAGACAGCTTCCATTACTTCCCAGTTTCTACAGCATAAAGTCTGGACAGGGATCTTCCTCACTCCATGAAATCATAAGATATCCTGAATGGTTTTTTTTTCCTACTATAAATTCATATTTGTACAACTCCAATGATTCCATCATGCTTTCTTCTTCTCTGGTGATGTTTTCCTATGTGTTTCCTTCAGGAGCTGGAGGAGAAGCTGCAGATAGTGTGTGTTTCACTCATGCATTTCAACAGCACCTACCTTACTGCCTGCAAACAAAAGTTACACTCCCATTTTTACTGATATTAGTATTAGTGATAATTCCGTGTGAATCTGAAGCTATACCTAGTTACGTGCACCTATCTCAGATGCTTAATTAATCCTATTATATCACTGAATGCTGAATGAGTCATTTAGGTAAATTGTCCATAGAGCAAACACAAATCATTTTCTCTTGCAAACATAGATACGTAGGTTCATGACATTTATTTCAGAAATATTTCAGAGAGAGACAGAGACAGAAAAAGATACATATGTATGTACAAAGACGCACATATGGGTATATATGCACGTATACACAGAGACAGAGAGACTGACATAGACAAACACAGAGACAGAGACAGAGAGATAGAGCAAAATAGACGGGGGGTGATGGGAAGAGATTATCTCTTAACAAAGGTTCCTGCTGTGCTGGCCTTATCATCTGTAAAATGAAGGGATGCCATTTCAGCTAATAAAGGTTTTTCTTTTATAATTTAATGTCATTGTTACCAGCTTATGCTCTGTTAAGACTTTCTTATTCACAAGTAAATGAGGGAAACAAGTATCCAATAATCTCAAACCCACATACATTGATGCCTAATATTTTCTACCCTGGAATCAGTGAAATGGTCTGAATATGCAACCCGAAAAGGTCAGATTGTCCGTGAATATAATTGGACCCACCATCACATTGTAATTAAAGCTGCAG
Source organism: Neotragus pygmaeus (assembly GCA_006410875.1). Lineage (NCBI taxonomy): Eukaryota > Metazoa > Chordata > Mammalia > Artiodactyla > Bovidae > Neotragus > Neotragus pygmaeus. Next base: position 753,561 of record SJYV01040745.1, on the reverse strand, counting down.
AAGGTTCTTACATGCCACCTTTCTGTCTCTCAAATGCAGAGGAAAACATGGGCTTCACAGACCACAGGAAAATGCACTGATTAATTACACGGTGATGTGATATTATTCCTGCCAGGATAGTCCCTCTGAAATGTCAGAAGGATTAGAAGTGCCACATCTTCCTCCCAGACTCTAATCTTAAAGGGCCCTAGGATGAAAACACAGCAATTACGTTCATAGACTGTGTCAATTTTACAATAGAAAAAAGAGTGTTCCCAACAGCAAATAATTATAGCACTGCTTAATGATTGATTTAACATAGAAAACCCATCTAATTCCTTTTGTCATTACAATCTACAGTACTAACAATCTAACAATGCTGCCTTCGTGGATAGACATTACATTAGCATTAAGAATAATGCTAATACAACACGCAGTTTAACTTGTTATATTGTGAGTAGGCACTGCTTCCTCATACACAGTTATTAGTGTAGCACACCTTCTGAGTGAGACCAACCAGCTGAGAATTTGCTTTTCAGCATCTGTGCTAATGCAGAAGAGCATTGTAACCTAAAGCCATCTCCTGCATATTTCATATAGCAGGAGAGAATGTATTCTCTGTTTTCCTAGGATATAATTCCAAAGTCTAAAATAATAATAATAATAATAAGCTCCAGCAAATAGATTCATGATGATTTTAAAGAGATCCCTGTGTGGATGACACAACTCCTGCAAAAGATTACCAATGGACATTTAGGTAACCCAAGAGTCAATAAGCACATGGCAGTCTAAAGAAAAACACAAGAAAACAAAACAGTCCTGGGAGCTCTGAGGCTTTCTTGTGCTGAGAGATACGGGGACAATAAGATCATTCCAGAACATTTTTAAAAGCATTAGGAAAAATAAGAGAAGAGTTTGCTTTCTTTACAGTATTTTTCAGGAAAATGTATGAGTGATTAAGGATTTTCCAAATGTTTTTTCTGTCACTATTTCAGGAAATACCTTCATGTGTACCCAGCTGCTTAAAGATCTGATTCAATCAGTGGCATTACTGATTCATCTACTCCAGAAACTACAAATGTTTCCCGAAGGCTTACCTGTGCGAGGTGATGGGTAAAAAAAAAAAAAAAAAAAAAAAAAAAAAAAAAAAAAAAAAAAAAAAAA
>SJYV01040745.1:733745-752359 GCA_006410875.1 Neotragus pygmaeus | reverse complement strand
CAGGGGTTCCCGGGGGGGGGGGAGGGGAAAAAAAAAAAAAAAAAAAAAAAAAAAAAAAAACAGACACAAGAGGCAGGCTTCTTGTTTGACAAGATAGAGACTGTAGATGGACACATGTCCCGTGGATATTGATACGCATGCACATCATTGTGTTGGCTCCATAGGAAATATGTTAACCTGGGAACTTCATGAAGGTGTGAAGTTCCAGGTTTCATTTTGTCCAGTAGAGGCTCAGTTTTTCCATTGGTACAAAGATGAGAGTGCTTCTAGAATGCTTAGGCAGTCAGACTATCTACTTTAAATCCAGGCTTACCCAGTTAATAGATGTGTCTCCTTCTGCAAGCAAGCTAATCTCTCTATACCTCATTTACTTATGTGTAAAATGGGGATAATGTCTGGGCCCCCCAGGTAGGCTGTTTATGAAAGATAAGTGAGTTAATTCATGGAAAGACCTTAGACACTTGGTACTACTATTCCTATCTCCTGTGGTAAGTCTAATCTTGTAGTGCTTTATTCTGACTTTATTTAACAAGAGTCTTCTGACTTTCAATACATCAATCCTTTATGTTTTCCTTTGAGAACGGAAGGAGTAGATGTATAAATACATTTACTAATTCCATTAGACTGCTATCTTTTATTGAAAGTATGTAATTCAGAATTCTGTTTTCCATTTTGTGCTTCAGTGAAAATAATTGATGATAGACAGATTGATCCTGATAAATCAATAGTCTCTGGATGTATCCAGATTTGAGATCTCTTGAATATGGAACATGAATACAGACTATAAAGTTATGATGACTGAAAAAGCATGACTCAGTCTCCAGCCAAATCTCCTAGTACTACACTCAAATTTCAAATTCACCTTTAGCATTGTTAATACGAATAGAAATAATAACTTATATTGAGGTAGATCCCTCCTCTCATGTCTCAGAAGGAGCTACTTGGTAGTAACTTGGGGAGGGATCACTGATGGAATCAGAAAATGAAACCTTCCTAAGGCTGCCTTTTGCTAAGCAGTTATCTCTCACTGCAGAAATCCACGTAGATTCTTCCACATAGAAATCCACATAAATTCTTCTTCATTTTATCTGTATGTCACTTTCTCTCCTTCAATTTCCTTCTTTTTCTTTTGCACATGAACTTAAAAACAAGATCTACTCAATCTCCTCTGAGAAATTTCACATGGTCTCACAGTGGGGAGGAAAGTTAGTCCATAGGTGTCTCCCTGTATCTTAAAAACTTGGTCTCAAATTTTTGCCAAAATCTAATGGAGCAATTTGGAAGATAGTAGAAATAGGTTCTGTATCTTGGAAATTCTTATTCAAGAAGGTAGTGTAGGTGTTACAATTTCAGTGCTACTTCTACGTCAGAAAAATCAATGGGTGACTTAATTTACTCACGATTGTTTTTTCTCAGAATACATCAGTTTGATGTGAATATAGTCCCCTATCAGCACAACTTTTCTATTGTCACTTTCAATAAACTGAGAAAGATGAGAGGGGAAAAAACTCCATCATATGGAGAATTTTATTCTTTGTGTCTTTACAACTAGTTTTATTTTCACACTGAGTTGTGATGCTGCTTTGATTATATTATATTATATTATTTAGAAACCCACATTCTCTCACTTCCTTGAAGAGACATAGAAGTATGGATTCCCACTTCATGCTACCATGCTCTCTACAGTGAAATTAATAATTCCACAAATATAATTATGTTGCAGTCCTTATCACAACCCTATATATAACAGAGTTTGGACAGGGTTAGTTAGTCATTATATGGACCCTACCTCCCATTCCCATCTTCACCATCTTAGTTGAATTATTTTGAAAAACATTGTTTTAGATTCTAGAATAGACAGAACTAGAATAGGGACCAAGAGATTTTTATGGTATGTAACCTTTTCTCCACTCTACACACATATACTGTGTCAACTCAGCAAAGTAGAGCTATCAACTAGAGATGGGAACTGTGGTATTAGGTGGGGGTTTTCAGAATGAACAATGAAGGTGCCCATTTCTGGACTAGAATAGTGTTGCTGCTGGGTTTGGGGGTGATGCTCTGACTTCCCAGTGCATAGCAATTATATATAGAGTAGAGAGAATGAAAAATATGTATAATGAAGGTTTTAGACTTGAACTTTGAAATTTGTTTTTCTCTTTTATAAATCAGTGATGGTTATGAAGTATAAGCTTCTGTTGACATGCATTCCTCATCACATGGGTTTTGTTTTCATCTCTGAGTATTAGATTCTGAGTTTGGTCATCTGCATTTGGTCCCAAGTCTGTGTAAATAATAATTCTCTTTTTTCTCTCCCCCCACCCAAATAAGTTATTTTCCCAAGGCTTATTTAGATGACAGGATGAGATAATGTACTGAAAAGCCTTTGAGAGAGCAAAGATGCTCCATGTATTATTACCAACAATAACTGTTAATAATATCATTATGTCACTTCAAATCACTGATATAAAGGCAAAGTGAATACAAAGTTGACTTTAGAGAAGATTCTGATAAGGTAAATACATTATTTTACTGGGACAAGCATCCAGGATAAAAAGATCTTCTGCAATACTATTCTGACTTCTTATAAATGTACCTCTTGATCATATCAATTTCTCCAGTCAGGTAATTCTCCAAGACCATCACTGATTAGTTCCAACATATACAGTCTACATCCATGGTTCTGTTCACCTGGAAAGCTCTCCTCCCTCTCTTACCAGCTAACCAAGTGATATGCATTTTTCAAGACCCACTGTACAGACCCACCTTCATTCTTGAGGACTTACACTGTATCTCTTTTTATTGTTACCACTACAGTGCCAAACACACTGCCTGGAGCACAGAATTATGACATCCTTCTCAAATAAATAAACAGAAACTTAGTTTCCCAGACTCTTGGTATCTTGGAGTATCTAAAGAAGTTATTTTTCCTACTTTGGATTTAGTGGTTAATTTAGTTACTTTATTATGTTTGAGTCTTCTTTCTCAGATGNACATATACAGTCTACATCCATGGTTCTGTTCACCTGGAAAGCTCTCCTCCCTCTCTTACCAGCTAACCAAGTGATATGCATTTTTCAAGACCCACTGTACAGACCCACCTTCATTCTTGAGGACTTACACTGTATCTCTTTTTATTGTTACCACTACAGTGCCAAACACACTGCCTGGAGCACAGAATTATGACATCCTTCTCAAATAAATAAACAGAAACTTAGTTTCCCAGACTCTTGGTATCTTGGAGTATCTAAAGAAGTTATTTTTCCTACTTTGGATTTAGTGGTTAATTTAGTTACTTTATTATGTTTGAGTCTTCTTTCTCAGATGACAATATGTCCACGAATTCATCAAGATATGAAAATCTGTATGTTCATCAGATACTTTCCAGGGACTTTTACTTACAACTTTTGTTTAAAATGTTCAAGGATGGAATTTCACATATTGCTAGTTTCCTTTATAATTCCTTTCTTCAATTTAAAGTTGGTATACATTAAAGATTAAGCATTTCCAGAAGAATAAAAGAATAGTTGTGTGTGTGTGTGTTTATGTATGACTTGAAGACTAGTCCCTTAGACACCATCTCTAATGAATCCAAGTTGTTCATTTCTTCAATTTATTTTTATGATAGGAAATGTCTAAGCAACATTCATTCTTTCTGTATTTTAGCCAATCACTCCGTTTCACATATAAAATGGCCACAACTTTAAAGAGAGTTAGGCTGCACTTATAGTTGTATTCAGACTTGATTATTTGAAAAACTTCAATTTACTTGAAGCATACTTTAGCTGTATTTTTCAGACATAGCACCCTGCAGACTGGCTAAGCACAGAGGTGCAAAATCATGAGGCTTTATGTCTCAGTGTGGCCAGAAGGCTTGGATTGATTTTTTTTTTTTCCTGAAGTTGCTACTACTTCCTGTTTCATACATCAACTTGTGCGTTTAGCTCTTGCCAGTACAACTGGGTTTTTGCTGAATTTATACTTCAGGAAGGACACTAAGTAATACTTATTCCCTTGGACTGAACCCCTCTACATACTCAAATTTACTGGAAAGTTTAGGAACATGGAAAACCCATGCCAATACTTGTAATCAATTCTATTTTGTCAGTACATAGGTACACATTTTGAAAAAGAATTATTCTTAAAAATTGCTAATATCAACAAAGAATTTTTATGATGAGCAACACAAAGTCATTTCAATGAACAAGAGAAAGAAAGAATAGGAGAAGAGGAGAGGGAAGAAATGGGTAAGGCTTCAACCAGAACCACACCCAGCTATGGGGAAAATGAATCATTTCCTAATAGGCTTGAATACCAGGGTGAGAAAAGCATCAGATCACAGGTCAAATACAACCCACAGACATACTTCAGCCAACAAAGTGCTGCTTTGATTTGTCTTCTGTTTCTAATGGATTGTATGCACTAACTTGTGAGGCTCTCACTCTTCAGTTCACCATAGGTCCCTCAGTTCCCTGCCTTTCATCCTTTGAGAAGCACATTTACATCACTTGGTGGGCCTTGTGGGTTAAGGCTTGTGCTCCATTAACTTGTTAGGATTGGAACTGAATTGTGAAATCTGAAGGTGGTTCAGTGCAGAGAGTCTAAACATCATCTCTAAGTTCCTGTCCCAGGTTGCTATTAATTGAGTCAGTATGGGTGAAAATCATTGAGTTTTACTTTCTTCTTCTGATACACAGTGTGTATTTGATAAACGCCTAGGATTGAGCTAAGATCTCACCTGGCAAAGTGGAAATCTGGGATCCACCTGACCCACACGGATTTGTCTTCATTCACGAAAACACATGGGCTTTCTAGGTTAGACCCAGTTATGTTACCTCTTAGCTGACAACATTTTTCTGTGAGTCAATAGGAGAAAGGATTAAGAGCTTTGTTTGAGGCCATTGCTGTGGGGCTAACTTGAATGGTGCCTGCATGCTTCAATTAGAGACAGTCATTGAATTCAGGGTGACTAAGCTTTTTAAAATTTAATTGTCTTAGCTGATAGAAATAGATGAAAAGTACTCATTACTTTAATGAAAGGCCAGGTAAGAGCAATTTTCTTATTTTTAATGTCTCAATGTGCTTTAAATACAGCAAATTTTGCGTGAGGAAAAAAAAAAAACAGTTAACATGAAAGTTCTAACTGGGAAAAGTGCTATGAAACCATCCGATCTATTCATCTCCACAGCGATCTCTTTCAAAAGTGCTTATCTCTGCTGCTATTATTACAATCGCAGAACATGACAGCAAGCTGCCTATCAGAGATAAAGCCCAAGGCTTCAGAGGCAGCTGGAAATAACACAGCTTACAGTGTTGCAGTATCTATGCACCTTCCCCTCGCCTTGCCTCAGCTAGCTCTAGAAAACACTGTGAGCAGAGAAAATGATGTTTGCTTTTGGTTTCTCTTTCCATTCTTTCATATTCCTTCTCAGTGCCCATTTCCAGCCCTCGCTCCCTTTTTCCCAGTGATCCTAGATTATCTTTCATCAGACTCCATCAGACTCTCCATCAGACTCCACATCCTTCCTGGTACATACAGGATAACATCTGCATTGTAAATATCAGGGATGATATTTTAAAGGCCACATGCTTTGCTGCTTGTTGGTACAGAGTATTTTCTGTTTATCCTTTTATCTACTCTCTTTCACTTCTCTCTGTCCAGGGCTCCCTTGCCTACTGGTTTTTAGTTGGGTTAGACCAATGGGAGGCACCAGAAAAAGATCAGAATATAAGAGAAAGAAGAGAATTGAATGTCTATTTGTTCCCTTGATCCCTTCCTGCTGTGCCACCACTTGGCAGCAGTTCCACCCCTCTAATTAGGGGCCACAGCCTCTAATCCAGCAGTCTCCCTTCTTTCCGAATTTTAATAACCCTTTCCCTTCCCAAACCCTGCAGACGAGAGGGTGGTGTGGCTCCTACTGTTACTGATCCTGTGATAGTCAATGCCGGGTTGGCTGTCCTGAATCTATTCTACATGTTCATCAGTGGCCCCTTCATTAAATGAGCTTTCAGTACACTTTTAAAGGTGCATATACTTCCTGCCAGGCTAATGACACATGTAACTGCATATCTCTTCATTGGTTCTGGATTTGGGTAGGTAAGAAGTTCTGGCTCTCTTGAACACCAGAAGCTAGTGCCCCAGTTTTGTACAGCCCTTCACATAAACGTCACTTCCTCTGATGAAACTTCCCTGACCACCCTCACCAGTTATAACCTGCTCGTCCTGCTGTGATTTCTTAATAGCATTTATCATCAACAGCCCCTCCCACTAGCATATCTGCCATAAGAGGGCAAATCCATGTCCACTTGTTGCTTCACGGCAGCTCATCTTCAGTATCTAAGACAAGATCAAGAATACAGTAAGCATTTAATTAAGAAATTCTGGTGCTTCTTTCCACAGGCATTATTTACTCCCTTGAAAATGGCCCTTTTCAAGAGAAGCTCCACTTAGGCAATGCTTGCTGAAAATCATAACCCAACATGGGGCTGTGTTGGGTGAAGGCCAGAGTTCTAGAACCCCAGCTTCATGTATACGGCTCTGACGTGGGCAAGTAAGGCCAGAACTGCCACTGCCACTTCTTATAAATGCTAAAACCTTAATCTCCACAATGCTGAAGAAAGTCAGTTTTCCATTAATTCATCTTCGACTCTCTTCAAAATGAATGTGAGTGTAAAATGGGAAAAGAAAAAAAATGCTAACGTATTTCAGAGAGTAAGGTGAAAGGTCATCGTGTTTCACATGTAGTCACTTGTACTAAGATTGGTTCACTTTCCCCTCTTCCCAAATCCTTTAACATTTTCACCAACTGTCTCAGCAGCGCTGACGTTCAGCTTCATTGTCTCCTCCTCTGCCTCTGCGTCCTCCTCCACGTTGCCCTTCCTGGCCCACCTCCCACTCCCCACAAATGTGATTTTTCCCTCTGCATGTCTCAAACTGTAAACTAAACAGTTTAGTGTAAGGCTAAAATCAGTCTCGTACTTTTCATTTCCTTCTTCCTTTTCCTCACAATCCCTGCGCAGTCACAGAAAGGAGAGTACAGTCTGTAATCTGAGAACAATGTCTTCAAGGCAAGGCAGGCGCATGTTTGGATAATAGCCCTGTGAGTGACCAGAGGCAGGGTCTGTGTAGTTATAAGAGTCTCGTGTATTTTTAACCAGCAGGCATCAAGGTCTATAACCACATTTTTCTAGGGGCTGTACTCAGCCCTGTGCCGGCCACACTAAAAAGCTCATAAATAACTTGGATCAGAGGAAATTGGAAAATGATAACTGCACAAATACAAAGAGAATTTTTATGTTTTCCAAACCCCAAATGGCATTGGCATTCACAGTTAGTTTCTCCTTGGCCATAAGTCACCATTGCTCAGAGAGTTATTAGAACTTTCCAATGGGGGTAAGAGCAGTCAGTTTGGGAAAGGCAAGGCTTACAGCCCAGATCAAAGTGGTGCTCCTTTATTTAATTTTTAATTCTCCTCTTATAAACCAACACTTTTTCCCCCACCTTCAGTTCCTCGATGCTAACTTCTGCTGGCCTGCAGAAAGCCTCCCTCCAGGAACTGAAGTGCCTAGGTGGTATCCAGAAGGGTTGCAATCTCCAAAGTAAACTCTCCTTCCCAATTCCACCAGCAATGCATTAATTGCCTGGTATTTAGCGAACAGGTAAACAAATGAGTTCCTGGTATAACTAGTGACTAATTGATGTACTGCATCAGACTAGAATGGTTAACGATATAAAAGGGAGACTGGTAAAAGCAAATACATCTCTAATTTACATTTTCATGAAGATACAAGGAAAGAAACGTATATTTTGGAAAAAAGAAACTTTCCCACAAAGGCATGTATTTGACATCACGAGGGCAGGTGACTCCTTGCCTCTGCGTGAAGCCTGCACTGGTACTGGGTGGAGTGATGTTACATTATCCATGTAAGAATGATAAACAGTCCCAATGTATGGAATTCTTGGTTTGGTGGGGATGGAAGAAATATTTTCCTTAAAATGTAAAACAGCAATTTTGAACACAAATCAATAGATACAGGCTCTGGAAACCTTAGAAGGATCATGATTCCCCCAATCCCCTCACCTCATTCCACACTAACTTTGTCACTGATAATCTCCTGGCCAGTGACTACAAACAACAGAATCATCTTATCATGTGGGTGAAGAACTCTTGAAAACAATATTAGGGCAATTCTTTGAATGAAAGTGTTAGTCTCTCAGTTGTGTCTGACTCTTTGCAACCTGATGGACTGTAGCCTGCCAGACTCCTCTGTTTATGGAATTTTCCAAGCAAGAATACTGAAGCATGCAGTCATTCCCTTCTCCAGGGGATCTTCCTAACTCAGGGATTGAGCTTGGGTCCCCTACATTACAGGCAGATACTTTACCATCTGAGCTACCAGGGAAGCCAATAGAGATTATTTTTTGTTGTTGTTCTCACAGTTTTCAGGGGCTCCATATTATTTATTTAACACATAAACCTATTTGTTATCTACATTTTTCCTAAACTGTTATTTGTGTTTTGGTATCAGAAACACTAGACTGGAAGAAACACAAGCTGGAATCAAGTTTGCCGGGAGAAATATCAAGAACCTCAGATATGCAGATGACACCACCCTTATGGCAGAAAGTNGTCCATTCTGAAGGAGATCAGCCCTGGGATTTATTTGGAAGGACTGATGCTAAAGCTGAAACTCCAGCACTTTGGCCACTTAATGCAAAGAGTTGACTCATTGGAAAAGACTCTGATGCTGGGAGGGATTGGGGGCAGGAGGAGAAGGGCACGACAGAGGATGAGATGGCTGGATGGCATCACTGACTTGATGGACGTGAGTCTGAGTGAACTCCGGGAGTTGGTGATGAACAGGGAGGCCTGGCGTGCTGCAATTCATGGGGTCGCAAAGAGTCGGACACAACTGAGCAACTGAACTGAACTGATGACATCTTGAAATACACACAATTTTAGTTGCTGTATAGTCCAATATGTTTTACTTCTTTATAGTTTCTGGGTTCACTTTTTATGTCGGTTCGGTTCAGTTCAGTTCAGTTGCTCAGTTGTCCCTGACTCTTTGCCACCCCATGGACTGCAGCACACCAGGCTTCCCTGTCCACCACCAACACCTGGTGCCTACTCAAACTCATTTACATTGAGTCACTGATGGCAGCCAACCATCTCATGGTCTGTCACCCCGTTTTCCTCCTGCCTTCAATCTTTTCCAGCATTAGGGTCTTTTTCTAATGAGTCAGTTCTTCGCATCAGGTGGCCAAAGTATTAGATTTTCAGCTTCAGCATCAGTCCTTCCAATGAATATTCAGGATTGATTTCATTTAGGATAGACTGGTTTGATCTCCTTGCAGTCCAAGGGACTCTCAAGAGTCTTCTCCATCACCATAGTCCAAATGCATCAATTCTTCAGCTCTCAACTTTCTTTATAGTTCAACTCTCACATCCATATATGACTACTGGAAAAGTCATAGCTTTGACTCAGTTCAGTTCAGTTCAGTTGTTCAGTTGTGTCCAACTCTTTGCAACCCCATGGAATGCAGCAAGCCAGGCCTCCCTGTCCATCACCAAATCCTGGAGTTTACTCAAACTCATGTCCATTAAGTCAGTGATGCCATCCAACCATCTCATCCTCTGTCATCCCCTTCTCCTCATATCTTCAATCTTTTCCAGCATTAGGGTCTTTTTCTAATGAGTCAGTTCTTCGCATCAGGTGGCCAAAGTATTGGAGTTTCAGCTTCAACATCAGTCCTTCCAAAGAATATTTAGGACTGATTTCCTTTAGGATGGACTAGTTGGATCTCCTTGCTGTCCAAGGGACTCTCAAGAGTCTTCTCCAACACCACAGTTCAAAAGCATTAATTCTTCAGGGCTTAGCTTTCTTTATAGTCCAACTCTCACATCCATACCTGACTACTGGAAGAAACATAGCTTTGACTAGACAGATCTTTGTTGGCAAAGTGACGTCTCTGCCTTTTAATGTGGCTGTCTAGATTGGTCATAGCTTTTCTTCCATGGAGCAAGTGTCTTAATTTTATGGCTGCAATCACCATATGCAGTGATTTTGCTGCTGCTGCTGCTAAGTCGCTTCAGTCATGTCCAACTCTGTGCGACCCCCACAGACGGCAGCCTATTGGGCTCCGTCATTCCTGGGATTCTCCAGGCAAGAACACTGGAGTGGGTTGACATTTCCTTCTCCAATGCATGAAAGTGAAAAGTGAAAGTGAAGTCTCTCAGTCTTGTCTGACTCAGTGACCCCACGGACTGCAGCCTACCAGGCTCCCCCATCCATGGGAGTTTCCAGGCAAGAGTACTGGAGTGGGATGCCATTGCCTTCTCCATGCAGTGATTTTAGACCCCCCAAAATAAAGCCTATCACTGTTTCCATTGTTTCCCCATCTATTTGAGATGAAGTGATGGGACCAATTGCCATGATCTTAATTTTCTTAACGTTGAGTTTTAAGCCAATTTTTTTACTCTCTTCTTTCACTTTCATCAAGAATGGATACTTGGGGCTCGTGCACTGGGATGAACCAGAGGGATGGTACGGGGAGGAAGGAGGAACGGGGGTTCAGGATGGGGAACACATGTATACCTGTGGCAGATTCATGTAGATGTATGGCAAAACTAATGCAATGTTGTAAAGTAATTAACCTCCAATGAAAATAAATAAATTTATATTTTTAAAAAAGAGTCTCTTTAGTTCTTCTTTGCTTTCTGCCATAAGTGGTGTCATCTGCATATCTGAGGTTATTGTTATTTCTCTGGCAATTTTTTATGTCAAAGAGAGCTTTAATCCATCTCAATATTACTTTTATAATGATCTATTAAAATTTGAAATTATTTATGTATTTTTTGAGACTTTCTTATTCTTATTTGTAGTGTTTACCTCTTTTAGTAGCTGTTACTAGATCCAGTGTGTGCTGAGAATGAGTGAATTAGTGAAGGAAGGGTGAAGGCCTTAATAAGAGCACAGCTGGGAATCAGTATAGATATACAGACTGAAACCTGGACCCTGGCATTTATCTGTGATCATTTTTAAGATATGTGGTGAAAAGTTTGATAGCTGTTTCTGTTAATAATACTATACTTTCTTTGTTCCAGGAAAAATAAAAAATAAAAAGCAAGGATTAACCTGAGTCAAAATGATTTCTTTAAATTTTAAAACAAAATGGGTGCAGTCATGTGTGACTAAGTCTGTGTGATATTCTCAGGATTAAAAATATTCATTAATAATTGGAATAAAGATTTCCTTGCATAGGAGTGAATTAGTACCCCTTCATGAGATACAGAGCCTGCCTTCTATAATATGCCTTTTTTATAGTCCAGTGCTGCTAAGGGCTGGGGTGAGGCTATGCTTTCTGAACCCCCACATTCTCAAATCACTTTGAATACTTAAAAATGATTTTTCAAGTAGGGATTAAAAAGAAATCAATCTTAGACACTGAATTCATTAGCAAACTTAAATGCCAACAGAGCATTTTATAACTTGGGTACCCCTCTACCCAGAAAAATAAGTAATAAAAACTTAGAAAACAACAACCTCTATCTCCACCCCTCTAGGTTTTTTAAGGTGTTTGGAATTCCACTATAAAAATCCAATATGTGGGGGGTTAAGAATTGAAATCCTTTCAAACTCCCCTGAGAGATGCCAAATTTTACACCAGAATCATTTAATAAAAATGATAATGATAGCTAACACTTATTGAGGGCTTAAGATGTGCACGAAACTCTACTAAGCATTAGTATTATCTCCTTTAATTCTTAAAATAGCCCAATGAGGTAGGTATTATTATCATCCTATTTTATAGATAAGGAAATGGGAATTTTCTTCTTGTGGTTCAATGACTGCCCAGTGTCACAGCTGGAATGTGATAGAGCAAGGACTCCTGACATTTTACTCACTTAAGTGCCTATGTTGGTATAATCAAGAGTTCACACCATGGGCACATTATAGTATGCACTGCTACCTTGCTCATCATGGGCCAGTTGAGGAAGCAGGGTATTGAAGAGCCAGGGGTAGAGCCTGGATGAAAGTTTCTGGGCAGTTTCAGGTCCCAAAATGGCAGAGACAGGTATACAAAACATGGTTTCTACCATCCGGTTGGCTTTATTCCAACATAACCCTACTAGGCCCAGTAGAATTTCAGAAAGTGCATCTAAATTTGCAGCTGTCTCTTGCACATGTTATCTCCTTAAATACTCAGGATTCTATCTGTAGCTTGTTGCTCTGCCCACAGTAGACATTGGTGTTTATTGGAGGGAAATTCCATTTTTTTTCTTCCCTCTGTTCTTCCTTTTTAATTTGGCTGATGATGAGTTTGGTGATTTGGTCATCGTGTCTTTCCAGCTTGGAAAGCATTGTAGGGTGTGCAAGTAACTTTTTCTTGTCAAGCAAGAAGATGGCACTTGCTGCTGCTGCTAAGTCACTTCAGTTGTGTCTGACTCTGTGTGACCCCATAGATGTCAGCCCACCAGGCTCCCCTGTCCCTGGGATTCTCCAGGCAAGAACACTGGAGTGGGTTGCCATTTCCTTCTCCAATGCATGAAAGTGAAAAGTGAAAGGGAAGTTCCTCAGTCACTTCTGACTCTTCATGACCCCATGGACCACAGCTTACCAGGCTCCTCTGTCCATGGGATTTTCTAAGCAAGAGTACTGAAGTGGGGGTGCCATCGCCTTCTCTGAAGATGGCATTTACTAGATATCAAAGTATCAGTGACTTCAGACCTCAAGAGCCATAAGGAAATTAGAAGGTAGCCAAGTGGGTTTACTTGATTTGTTCTCAGAAGCTTAAGAAAAAATAGCTAAAAATTAATTCTTGGAAAAAATAGTTAATGAACTTTTTTCATAACGTTTTCTCTCCTTGTCTCTGCAGATAAAGAGAATCACATGGCTTATTTTCTCCATCATTGCAGAATGAAGTAGAGGTGAGTGTTCTGCAAGGTGGAGGTTTGTGTTTCTTCCCAGGTTGGACTTGGACAAAACCTATAAACCTGTCCCTGCTCCCTGTGCAGCTGTGTAGCTATTATTTCCTGAGAGGACACGGTGCCTGGTCAAGCCCAGCCCACCAGAACTTGGCCTCAATACTTACAATAAATGCCAATTATTTTGGTGGTATTAGTAATTTTCCATGGCCTTGACAAGTTTATAGAAGGAGATATCAGCAAGGAGTTGGAGGTCATCCTAAGAGATTCCCTGACAGAGCAAAAGCAATCCTTCATAACTGGTTGTTGGAGAGAGAGAAGGAGGAGGCATTGCATCAAAGGAAAGCTATGACCTCATAGGGATGGGGGGAGATGTAGAAGTTGAATACAAGGGAGTCCTGGGCACTCTCAAACTTCCACACTGAAGGGTCAATCCAGAGTTTAAATATGACTGGGGCTGGGTGCTGAAAGCCAAGTTGTGTCACCCTCTACCACTTTGTAGAGTAGGTGGAAGTGGTGTCTTACTGCCTTTTTTTTTTTTTTTCCATGTATGGAGCAATATGTAAAAATAAAGAAAGAGTACGTCTATGGCTTGATTTATGTGCTCTGTACATCCAAAACATGGCTGTCTGCATTAGTTGACTGTTAACGACATATACTATAGTCAAATACATCCTTTTGTTGCACAGAGAAATGGAAGCTTGAAATGGCTTGTTAAAATAGCTCAGAGCTTCAGGGGCCCTAAACAGCTCCCACCAAACAACAATTTGATGGGTTAAGGATAAATGAATCTGGAACAAATAGATTATATTGCCCCTAATGAAGATGCAAGTTTACAAAAGTTCACTGGGCAGTGATGTTTTGAGGCATCCCCAAGCCAGGCACACTTGCAAAATTAATCAGGATATTTAGAAATAAAAAGCCTATCTGGGTGTCTGCAGCAGCCATGCAAAGCACTTCTTTTGTTTGGAGAGCCTTGGATGTAAAGACCGGAGTCTGTTTATTATATTTTGCTATTTGCCATGTCTATCCAGTGACCCAAATGCTCCATTTCATGCAGTTTAATCTCGGACCAAATGCCGTTAACTATCTGAGAATGACTTCTGATTTTTCCACAGTTTCCAATTGAAGCTGTAATAGCTCCTTATTCTAAGTCTCTGACCAGGTACTGTGAGAAATCACCACGCTTCACTGTGGGAGACAGAATTGAGGGAAGGGCCGACGCAGTGACTTTAGAAGCTTCCATCAATGAAAAGAGATGATAAAAATGGGCAGTGATGGGAAGCAGCATAAAGTGCATTAAAAAAGGAACAGTGGTCATTGCAATTCAATAGCCAAACCCACAGAAAAAAAGGAGAATAACAAAAAGCTTATCCTCAGTGTTCAGCGAGTTTGTTTATGGCTTTGTAGATGACTGCTCCCTTGGAGCATTCCAACACACAGCAAAGCCCAAATTCAGGAATATGTGTGTGCTGGGCTTTACAGTAAAGAGACTGACTTTTATTCTTTATTTTAGGGAAATGAAGTTATTGCTCCTAAGATAAAGGAAAGTTTTACAATTTCTATTTGCTTTGAGTGAGTTTAAAACTGCATCAAGAAATTAAACAAACAAAATGACAGAGAGTCAGCAGGACTTTTCTTCTTCTTCTCATTATTATTATTTTTTAATTTGAAGAGGAATTTATGGTTTTACACACAATACAAAGGTGATAGGTCCCAAGCAATTGGAAACCAAGGATGTGGTTTTCAGAAAGCAATATATAATATCAACCTGGTCCTCTGTACCAAAGTCGAGATGGGGGATGCTACTGGCTAGTGACTCCTGCACATGGGTCCATTCAAATCAGCATCCACCCAACAGGTATTAACAGGATTGAGCAATGAGCTGGGCTTCCTTGCTCATGACTTGTTCTAAATAGACAAACAGTTGCTTGATACTCAGGATCAGCTACAGAATCTTACTTGTCCAAAGCTTTCAAAACCCCTCTTTTTGTGATCTGTGGCTTAGATGCAGGAGGACAGGGAATCGAAGGTAAGATCTGGCTGTCCCTTCTCCTCTTCCCTTTGCTGAGTCAGCCTAGTAGTCCCCCAGTGGTTAGCTTGACCTCTTACACTTTGAGATTCTACCCACAAAAGGACTTGACTGGCTACATAGAGATACAATTTTCTTCTTACCCCAACTTTTGGTGGCCATAGGACACACAATATGGGTAGCTGAAGAGATTCCTTTGTTTATTCACAGCTCACAAGATCCTCCTTGGTCACCTCAGGCAGAGAAGTGTCCAGCCAGGTCCAGCCATGTTTGTAGGTTTTACACCTCAGATGCTAGAGACCGCAGCCATTGCAACTCTTTTTTGGCATGGAACCCCCAGTAGTTCTGAAGTTCCCAAGGTGTTCACAATAGAATTAAAATTTGAAAGCAACAGATTTCCTTGGTAATTCTCTTCAGTTATTTCAGGCATTTTGAGGCATTATTTCAAGATGAGGTTACAGACTGTCAGAGGGTGAATGTTGAGACTCAACATGGGCCTTCCTGGTTTGGGGCCCACATGACCAGCTCTTTTCCATGGAAGCTGTTGCATGAGGCCATGGGGTGCAGGGCATAGGGATGTTACTCCTGCCGCCATGAAGCTGGTGAAACTCAGTGTTAGAAGTACCTTTATAGCAGGACTATGAGGTGGGTTGTGCAAGGCATTCAGGAATCAGCTGTAATTCTTATTATTTTATTTTTCTTTTGTTAATTTTTAAAGACATATTTATTTATGGCTTGTTGGGTATTTGTTGTTTTGTGGGCTTTCTCTAGTTGCAGAGTGGGAGCTACTCTCCAGTTGTGGTATTGTTATTTAGTTGCTAACGTGTTTTTTTTAATATAAATTTATTTATTTTAATTGGAGGCTAATTACTTTACAATATTGTATTGATTTTGCCATACATCAACATGAATCCACCATGGGTGTACATGTCTCCCCCATCCTGAACACCCCTCCCACCTCCATCCCCACACCTTCCCTCTGGGTCATCCTAGTGCACCAGTCTTGAGCATCCTGTATCATGCATTGAACCTGGACTGGCAATTTATTTCACATATGATATTATACATGTTTCAATGCCATTCTCCCAAATCATCACACCCTCATCCTCTCCCAAAAAGTCCTATTCTATATATCTGTGACTCTTTTGCTGTCTCACATACAGGGTTATCGTTACCATCTTTCTAAATTCCATATATATGTGTCAATATACTGTATTGGTGTTTTGTTTTTTCTGGATTACTTCACTCTGTATAATAGGCTCCAGTTTCATCCACCTCATTATGTATTCTTTTTAATGGCTGAGTAATACTCCATTGTGTATATGTACCACTGCTTTCTTATCCATTTATCTGCTGATGGACATCTAGGTTGCTTCTATGTCCTGACTATTATAAACAGTGCTGCAACGAACATTGCAGTACACGTGTCTCTTTCAATTCTGATTTCCTCGGTGTGTATGCCCAGCAGTGGGATTGCTGGGTCATAAGGCAGTTCTATTTCCAGTTTTTTAAGGAATCTCCACACTGTTCTCCATAGTGGCTGAACTAGTTTGCATTCCACCAACAGTGTAAGAGAGTTCACTTTTCTCCACACCCTCTCCAGTATTTATTGCTTGTAGATTTTTGGATAGCAGCCATTTTGACTGATGTGAAATGGTACCACACTGTGGTTTGATTTGCATTTCTCTGATAATGAGTGATGTTGAACATCTTTTCATGTGTTTGTTAGCCATCTGTATGTCTTCTTTGGAGAAATGTCTGTTTAGTTCTTTGGCCCTTGTTTTGATTGGGTTGTTTATTTTTCTGGAATTGAGCTGCAGGAGTTGCTTGCATACTTTTGAGATTAACTCTTTGTCAGTTGCTTCATTTGCTATCATTTTCTCCCATTCTGAAGGCCGTCTTTTCACCTTGCTTATAGTTTCATTTGTTGTGCAGAAGCTTTTAAGTTTAATTCAGTCCCATTTGTTTATTCTTGCTTTTATTTCCAATATTCTGGGAGGTGGGTCATAGAGGATCCTGCTGTGATTTATGTTGGAGAGTGTTTTGCCTATGTTCTCCTCTAGGAGTTTTATAGTTTCTGGTCTTAGATTTAGATCTTTAATCCATTTTGAGTTTATTTCTCTGTATGGTGTTAGAACAGAGAAGGCGATGGCACCCTACTCCAGTACTTTTGCCTGGAAAATCCCATGGACAGGGGAGCCTGGTAGGCTGTGGTCCATGGGGTCACAAAGAGTCAGACACAACTGAATGACTTCCCTTTCACTTTTCAGTTTCTTGCATTGGAGAAGGAAATGGCAAGCCACTCCAGTGTTCTTGCCTGGAGAATCCCAGGGATGGGGGAGCCTGGTTGGCTGCCAGCTACGGAGTCACACAGAGTGGGACACAACTGAAGTGACTTAGCATCATGATGTTAGAACGCATTCTAGTTTCATTCTTTTACAAGTGGTTGATCAGTTTTCCCAGCAACACTTGTTAAAGAGATTATCTTTTTTCTATTATATATTGTTGCCTCCTTTGTCAAAGATAAGGTGTCCATAGGTGTGTGGATTTACCTCTGGGCTTTCTATTTTGTTCCATTGATCTATATTTCTATCTTTGTGCCAGTACCATACTGTCTTTATGACTGTGGCTTTGTAATAGAGCCTGAAGTCAGGCAGGTTGATTCCTCCAGTTCCGTTCTTCTTTCTCAAGATTGGTTTGGCTATTCGAGTTTATTGCATTTCCATACAAATTGTGAAATTATTTATTTTAGCTCTGTGAAAAATACTGTTGGTAGCTTGATAGGGATTACACTGAATCTATAGATTGCTTTAGGTAGTAGACTCATTTTCACTGTATTGATTCTTCTGATCCATGAACATGGTATATTTCTCCATCTATTAGTGTCCTCTTCAATTTCTTTCAGCAGTGTTTTATAGTTTTCTATATATAGGTCTTTTGTTTCTTTAGGTAGCTATATTCCTAAGTATTTTATTCTTTTCATTGCATTGGTGAATGGAATTATTTTCTTAATTTCTTTTTCTATTTTCCAAGTAGTAGTGTATAAGAAGGCAAGGGATTTCTGTGTGTTGATTTTATATCCTGAAACTTTACTATATTCATTGATTAGCTCTAGTAATTTTTTGGTGGAGTTTTTGAACTCCTTATCACCAAATTCAGACTTAAATTGAATGAAGTAGGGAAAACCACTAGACCATTCAGGTATGACCTAAAGCAAATCCTTTATGATTATACAGTGGAAGTGAGAAATAGATTTAAGGGCCTAGATCTGATAGAGTGCATGATGAACTATAGAATGAGATTCATGACATTGTACAGCATACAGGGATCAAGACCATCCCCATGGAAAAGAAATGCAAAAAAGCAAAATAGCTATCTGGGGAGGCCTTACAAATAGCTGTGAAAACAAGAGAAGCAAAAAGTAAGGGGGAAAAAGAAAGCTGTAAGCATCTGAATGCAGAGTTCCAAAGAATAGCAAGAAAAGATAAGAAAGCCTTCTTCAGCCATCAATGCAAAGAAATAGAGGAAAACAACAGAATGGGAAAGACTAGAGATCTCTTCAAGAAAATTAGAGATACTAAGGGAATATTTCATGCAAAGATGGGCTCAATAAAGGACAGAAATGGTATGGACCTAACAGAAGCAGAAGATATTAA
>SJYV01040745.1:711478-730273 GCA_006410875.1 Neotragus pygmaeus | reverse complement strand
CTTTCAATTTTTCACCATTGAGGATAATGTTTGCCATGGGTTTTATTATATTGGGGTATGTTCCTTCTATTTCTGCTTTCTGGTGAGTTTTTTTTTTTTTTTAAATCATAAATGGATGTTGAAATTTTTCAAAGGCTTTCTCTGCATCCATTGAGATAATCATATGGTTTTTATTTTTCAATTTGTTAATGTGGTGTATTACATTGATTGATTTGCAGATATTGAAGAATCCTTGCATCCCTGGGATAAAGCCCACTTGGTCATGATGTATGATCTTAGTTGCTAACTTGTGTCTGACTGTTTGTGATTCCAGAGACTGTAGCCTACCAGGCTCCTCTGTCCATGGGTTTTCCTAGGATAGAAGATGGGACTGGGCTGCCATTTCTTCCTCCAGGGGATATTTCTGACTCAGGAAACAAACCCACTTCTGTGTTGCAGTGTGGATTTCTCATTGCTTTGGTTTCTCTTGTGGTAGAGCATGGATTCAAGGGCATGTGGACTTCAGTAGTTGAAGGTCAAAGGCTCTAGAGTGCTGGTTCAGTAATTGTGGCTGCATAAAGGCTTAGTCAGACAAGACTGAGAGACTGAACTGAACTGAACTGAAAGGCTTAGTTGATCTGTTGCGTGTGGGATCTTCCTGCAGCAGGGACCAAATCTGTGTCTCTTGATTTGGCAGACAGACTCTCAACTACTGGGTCACCAGAGAAGTCCTGTAATTCCAATTTTTAAGGGGCCCTCTCAGAAGTAAAATGGTGTCTTCTCATTGCTTGACCCCTCTGGTTTCAAGAGACTGGGACTTTTACTTCCTCCTGAGAGTAGACTCCTCTCTGAACTGTGGGCCCCAGTCTCATCATATAACTACATCTGTGGAGGGAAACTGGGTGGGTGTCAAGTTCACCTATCTTTCAGGAGCCAGAAGGGCAGGTCCAAGGTAAGATAAGTGTTTATAGCATCAAACCCTCTTCCTGGTCTCTATTAGCATCCTTTAACCCTGAGCGCTAGTGTTCTAACATCACCTCTTTAGGCTTTTCACTTTTCTTGTTCTTTGAATATTCAAGATTTTGCAGTCTAAACAGTTCAAAAGTTGTTGGCCTCATGGGCTACCTGTATTGTTTTGCATTCTCCTCAGCCCCAAGTGCTACACTGGGGCTACAAGTGCTACAAGCAAATAATAACCAGAGTGGAAAAAAGCTCCACTTGGTGTTTCTTACCGTGGTATGAACTCCCAAACTTCATCACCTCTGAGATGTGAGGGGCTCACACTAACCTTTAATTGGGTTGAGAGCTCAAAATCCCTTATATAATTTCCTGTTTACAAACATTTTTGTAAATCTCAGAAGCAAGAAAAATACGTTAGATTTTTAATTGAACTACAAGTCTCTATTTTTACTTGTATTATAATAGAACCTTATGTCAAAGCTGGCCCACCAAAGCAAGAATGGTCCTTGTAGACATTCTATCATGCTGTGATTCTGAAACCAGCTGACCAGGATGGATGAGTTATCAGAAACCTACTCTGAGCTTCCTCAAACTTTATTTCTTTCCCCAATTTTGTTATTTCTGCCTATTTGTAGTATAAAATACATTTGTAAGGCATTGAGAAGTTCTTTTTTAAAAATTAATTAATTTAATTGGAAGCTAATTACTTTATAATATTGTGGTGGTTTTTGTCATACACTGACATGAATCAGCCATGGGTGTATATGTATTCCCCATCCTGAATCATCCTCCCATCTCCCTCCCCATCCCGTCCCTCAGGATCATCCCAGTGCACCAGCCCTGAGCACCCTTTCTCATGCATCAAACCTGGGCTGGCAATCTGTTTCACATATGATAATATATATGTTTCAATGCTATTCTCTCAAATCATCCCATCCTCGCCTTCTCCCACAAGAAGGTCTATTTACCAGGACAGGTGGTCAGTGGAGTGCAGGTGAAAGCAAGAGAGATTGAGGGTGACATTCAGGTTTCTGGGAAGCAATATGAAAGATAATGCCAGTGACCGAGATGTGGAAAGCTGAGGAGGAAGCCAACTCTAGGGCACATGTATGAAAGAATTTGGTAATGTCCACCTGAAAAATATTCCAGCTCATCTGCCTGCTGGGCAGTCTGTTTACTTTCTTATGTCTGAGCTGATATACTCAGCAGGGACAGTCTCATTCAGTTAGTAATCACAGAAATTTCCATTTCCTGATTCAGAAAATGTGCTCTTGGTACCATTTCTACTCCTAACTGATACTATATAACTCCAAGCAATACTGGCACTGCAGGCTATGACCTTTTTGAAAACACACTTCAAATAACAATTCAATCTGCAAATTATAAAGTGATGAGTGTGTTGAACAGGTCAAGGCCAAGGGCAGAACTCATTGTCAGGCCACTAGAGATCTATCTTCAGGTTAATGCTGATCTGTTGATTAGCTGCCCTTGTGTGTGGTCATCTAGCTGGCTACAAGCCAGTTCACATTTATACAAAATAATCTAAGAAGTCTCGCCAAGTACCAAATTGATATCCAGATACTGTGTGTTTAGGGCATCCCCCTTTTGACATACCTATCTGGTATCTATGTTCCAAAACCATGTCACAGGGAAATATTGGGAACTAGAATAGAATTCTTATGGCAAAGGCAAAATCACAGGAAAGTCAGAGAAGCATGAGATATGAAGTTGAAATCAAGCATGATGTACATATCTCTGTAGACTTGAGAATATGAGAGGCGGGAAGTTCCTTGAAACAACCTTCTAGGAATGGAATACAGACACACTGGGGCAGCAGAGGAATTGGCAGTGACCAGGGGAAATGTTACTGAGTCCACTGGAAGGTCCCTGGCAAGAGGAAGTCTCATTTCCCCAGACTCCTAATCAGTATCGGTCAAAGCACACTGGTACTGAACTTTCCTATGTGAGGAGCACTGTGAGCACTGCTGTGGAGAAAACAAGCTTGTTCTCAACACTTCCTGTCCAGCAAGGGGAGGAGAGGGAAGGCCACTATTCCCTGACATGTGGGGAGTCTACATGCAAGAGTGCCTGGGGAAAATTATATTAGAGTCCCTCTCATAGGAAAGGGGTTCATGGAAAGGCCAGCCAAGGAAGGGGACACTTCTGATGGGCAGTTAAGATTCGCCTAACAGACAGGGCAGATGCAATGAACTGTACTTTCTTCAGTCTATTGACTAATTAAAATCCTATTAAATTTCTATGTCCTTCTCCACCCACAAATATTTCATAGATGGTTGGAAAGATGCCATATAAAAAACTGAAAGACTGGAAACAAGGTCCCCAGGGAGCTTCTAGTTCACTTAGTCCCTTGAGTCAGTCACTAAAGTTCCTTGAACTCAAGTTCCCTCATTTGTCAATAGGTGTTCTGGGTCCCACTATGCTCACAGAATGTCAGTGGGATCCAGCTGCTCATTTAATTGGCAGCACTGCACAAAGCTGAAAGTATCTATGATTACAAAGTATTTGATCATCCCTCTTAGCTGCCTGAAATTCCCCAGTTCCCAATGAATATGCAGCTCCTGTTTTCAGATCCATAAACACTGAATGTTACTATCTATTTTCTCACCAAGGATCTGGGAAAAAATTCTGTCCCCCAGTGGACCATCTAAAAACATCTGAGTAACTTCCTTTCTTATTATGACTTCCTGTCTGCAAAAGGCCCTGCATGTAGCAGGCATTCAAAACCTTTTATTGAGACCTCATAAACTGAGAGAACTCAAAGGATCTGGTAGTACTTTTAAACTTCTGTGCCATTCATGGGAGGATCAGAGGGGTGTGTGTGTGTGTGTGTGAGAGAGAGAGAGACAGAGAGAGAGAAAGAGAGAGAGAAACACACATAGAGAAAGGTTTATCATTCAATATAGTAGAAGATCCTTTGTCCAAACATTTGGTACCTGTTATTGTTCAGAATCCTTGGTTAAAGTGGGAATGTGAAAAATTATAAAAGAGAGTTATAGAGCTATTCACAGTAAAGGAAAAATGACTTCAACCAGTGATGTGTTGAAGTCTCAGAATTAGTACAATATGTAAAACAAGTAGATTCAGTTCAGTTCAGTTGCTCAGTCATATCTGACTCTTTAAGACCCCATGAATCGCAGCACACCAGGCCTCCCTGTCCATCACCAGCTCCTGGAGTTCACTCAAACTCATGTCCATCGAGTTGGTGATGCCATCCAGCCATCTCATTCTCTGGCAACCCCTTTTCCTCCTGCCCCCAATCCCTCCCAGCATCAGAGTCTTTTCCAATGAGTCAACTCTTCACATGAGGTAGCCAAAGTACTGAAGTTTCAGCTTTAGCATCATTCCTTCCAAAGAAATTCCAGGGCTGATCTCCTTCAGAATGGACTGGTTGGATCTCCTTGCAGTCCAAGGGACTCTCAAGAGTCTTCTCCAACACCGTAGTTCAAAAGCATCAATTCTTCAGTGCTCAGGTTTCTTCACAGTCCAACTCTCACATCCATACATGACTACTTGAAAAACCATAGCCTCAACTAGACAGACCTTTGTTGGCAAAGGAATGTCTCTGCTTTTGAATATGCTATCTAGGTTGGTCATAACTTTCTTTCAAGGAGTAAGCACCTTTAATTTCATGGCTGCAATCCACAGTCAGCAAAAACAAGACCGGGAGCTGACTGTGGCTCAGATCATGAACTCCTTATTGCCAAATTCAGATTTAAATTGAGGAAAGTAGGGAAAACCACTATACCATTCAGGTATGACCTAAATCACATCCCTTACGATTATACACTGGAAGTAAGAAATAGTTTTAAGAGACTAGATCTGATAGACAGAGTGCCTGATGAACTATGGATGGAGGTTTGTGACATTGTACAGGAGACAGGGATCAAGACCATCCTCATGGAAAAGAAATGCAAAAAAGCAAAATGGCTGTCTGGGGAGGCCTTACAAATAACTGTGGAAAGAAGAGAAGTGAAAAGCAAAGGAGAAAACGAAAGATATAAGCATCTGAATGGAGAGTTCCAAAGAATAGCAAGAAGCGATAAGAAAACAAGTAAGTTAAACAAAATAAATTTTAAAATACAACAACAAAAAAAACAAATCAGACTCCAGCATTTCTTCCATTAGAAGCTATTATCTGAAAATTGTGCTGTCCAGCAGAGTAAAATTTGGACCCAAGAGGATGTGGAAAACACAGAACATAGACGGTCATAACCTGACCTTGCTATAAGTGTAAAAAAGGATTGGATTTTGAAGGTTTTGCATTAAAAAAGAACATAATATATTATATTGATTTTCCCCCTAATTGCATGCTGATATTAAAATATTTTGCATAAAATGAACTAAAAAGTATTTATTAAAATCGATTTTACCTTTTTTTAATTTTAAAATGTGACTGTGAGAAAATATAAAATTAAAAATAAAACTAACTTTATATTACTACTGAGCAGAGCTAATTTAAAACATCCCAACTATGACCTTCATAGCTCTAGCAGTACAATTCCCCTTCTTATTACAAGGGAGATACAAAGGTCAGAGATGCAACCTTGGGTCACCAGCTGCTTTAAAAACATTGTAGACAGAGCTGTGGGCTTGAAGATTAAGGGTAGTTTAGTAGCAAAGAAAAAGTGAAAAACTACCAATCAGTTTAAAAGAACCATTTCAAAAAGTCACTTTGTCATGATGTATGACATGGGACGCTTTTACATATTGGGTGAAATTTTAAATTTTATACAAAAAAATGTGTGCTTGCCTTAGAGAATTGAAATGGTTGTTTTTTTTTTTTAATAATAGAAGCTAAAATTATATTTTAAATTGCATCATTATTTTTACTGTATAAAATAGAACTGGTAAGATGAACAGCTATTTTAATTGTATTCTGCTCGAGTAAAATCCAGAATTTAAATATGTATATATATGTATATATTAAAGTCATAGCTCTAGCATTTTTATTGGTCTGACTAGTGAAAAATGATGTTTTTTACTTTTTGCAGGAATATCTTGAGCAGAGCAATAATGATCAATCCCTGATGAATGTAACAATGGCTCCAGGCCATCAGTGAGGAATAACAAGAACCTCATTTTTATAACTTTGTTTAAACACAATAGAACAGATTTTGTTTGTTGGCTTTTCATAAAAAATAACTCCAGTAAGCCTAATGAAAAATTGAGGCAGATTCATCAAATGTGTTTTTCTGACTGAGAGTCAGGGTTTTATAGCTCTTATTTTCTTTGCAACTTCCTTATTCTCTAATTTAACAAAAATTTCTTGCACACCTCTGTCTGGTTTGTACTAGATAGGGAAGACACCAAGGTGGAGAAGTTATGGACTGTAAATTTTAGGAAGAGTGAATTTCTATTTCTAAACCACTTCAAGGACCTTAAAAACATGTCTAATTTTATTACCTTACTTTACATGTGGAAGAACAGAGATCCAGAGTGTGAAGTGACTTGCTCAGTGTCACAGAGACTGTTTTGGGGAAACCCAGTGCTAGAAGACATGCATTTTGATCCCCAATCTCTCTTCTATTAAAATGTGTTGTTTCAGTTTAGACAGTAACTTGTACAAAGACCAGTCTTCTTTCTTTCTTTCTTTTTTTTTTCCTATCTCATGCTCTTTTGATGCATATCACTTACTTTTTTTCCTAGAAATGCCTCTTCACAGTGAAGGCAATAATTGTATTTGGAGGATTACTCTAAACAGAACAAATCCAAGCAGAGAGCAGCCCTGGGCCCTCTCCATAGATCACAGCTTATGGCAGCTCCCTCAGGGAACACAGAAGCGCTTGGACCGGCTTTAAGTTTAAGTGCATGTCACCATGATGTACGGTGTCTTTGGTGTTCGTATATCATGGAGTGGAAGGGGTGTCGCCCATGGACGGAGAGCATCCATTCTCCTCTCCTGACACTGTGCCTTTTCCCCAAACAAGACATATCTGTGCGATTATAATCTTATCCAGCTTGGCTTGCTCCCTCCAGAGCTCATCTGCAGTTAGGGGCAGAGTCAGTCAGCATTTTGTGGAGATAAGTTTCAGGGGGCATGCTTTGGGAAGCAATGAAAGAGATGTAGCACTGAGAATATA
This sequence comes from Neotragus pygmaeus, assembly GCA_006410875.1. Classification (NCBI taxonomy): domain Eukaryota; kingdom Metazoa; phylum Chordata; class Mammalia; order Artiodactyla; family Bovidae; genus Neotragus; species Neotragus pygmaeus. Next base: position 723,233 of record SJYV01040745.1, on the reverse strand, counting down.
GAAGGGTCTCCTGTGTGCACTGCTTTCAGCTTCTTGTTTCCATCCCAAATGGCTTAATTTTTATTTGCAAAGAAATGTAGCAATTAAGAACCAGTCCTCAAAATCATTCTTTTCTAGGTTCGAATCACTCATCAACCACTTCCTAGATGTATCACTTAGGTAAGTTACTGAACACTTCTTTGCTTTAGTTTCCATACTGCGAAATGAAGACTAATGAAAACATTATTTACTTCATGCAATTACTGAGAAGAATAAGTGAATATATACAAATGAAACCCGAGTCTAGAGCACAAAACTTGTGTTGGCTCCTTAGGTATTGTCATTATCATCCTTTCTTACTTAGAACTTGGCCAAGATATCCTCAATACAGGCATAAAATTGAAGAATCATCTTTTTAGTAAAAAGCTGGTACTTCAGAACTCATCTTTCCATATTAGCTGGAGAACAGAGAGTAAATTTCTGAAAGAGATAATCCAGGAAGAAATTAATCCATTCAGTCCTTTCCCCATTCATTTGGTCATCTAGCCAGCCAGCCAGTCATTTCCCAATTGTCTTATTGCCTTGGAGTTTTACCAAATTGAATGTGCTTTAGGACTTACTGTTTGTTGGCCTAATAATAGATCTCTTCTTTCCTAATGTGCTTAGTTACTCAGTCTTGTTCAACGATTTGTGACCCCATGGACTGTAACCCACCAAGCTCCTCTATGGAGATTCTCCAAGCAAGAATACTGGAGTGGGTTGCTGTGCCCTTCTCCAGGGGATCTTCCTGACGCAGGGATCCATCCCAGGTCTCATGCATTGCAGGCAGATTCTTTATCATCTGAGCTAACAGGGAAGCTCATGGTCAAGGTTTAAGGGCAAAAGCAAGACTGGCTTATTCCCAAAGGCATAACCTGTGAAGAGACAGCCTAAGTGCTGATGGACATCTGATCAGAACTTGTGTTTCATCTGACCTTTTCTATATTATATATTATAAATAATATTACAGCCTGTATGGCTCTTGATTTTACCTGGGAAGAATATGATTATGTGGTTATCAAGGGGTTTGAGTGGGTATTTCATCACAGAAGGGCAACTCTTCTCTAGCCATGCTGGGTTTCAAAAAGAACACCTTGAACACCACTCTAAGTTTAGTTTCCTACAAAGAGCAAAAGAAGTTTGACATCATCTCCTCTTCACTGTCTCTTTGTCAAATAAACCCTTTGACAATATAACTGTTGCCTAGAAATAACCCTGAAAGACTTTTAAGGGGTCTGTAGGTGAGCAAAGCCCTTGAGTCCTCTCTCTTCTCTGGTTTGCCACCATAGGAGACTTTCTAAAGATGAGGTATTACCCTCTTTCATCGGTAGAACAGAAACATCTCAGATGACCCTTGTCCTTCTTTCTTTATACAATGTTCTAAATCATAATATCTATGGTTTCTATACCACAGAGTTCTGGCTTGGGGGCTTCCCTGGTGGCTCAGTCTGTAAAGAATACTCTTGCAATGCAGGAGACCTAGGTTCAATCCTTGGGTCTGGAAGATCCCCTGTAGAAGGAAATGGCAGCCCACTCCAGTATTCTTGCCTGGAGAATCCCATGGGCAGAGGAGCCTGGTGGCTACAGTCCATGGAGTTGCAAGAGTCGGATACGACTTAGGGACCAAACCACAACCACCTACCACACCAAGGTTTCCTCGGTATCTCAGATGGTAAAGAAAATGCCTGGACTGCAGGAAACCCAGGTCAATCCCTGGGTCAGGAAGATCCCTTGAGAAGGGAATTGCTCCTCACTCCAATACTCTGACCTGGAAAATTCCATGCACAAGAATCTGGCAGGCTATAGTCAATGCAGTCACAAAGAGTCAGATATGACTGAGTGACTAACACACACACTTAGATACTACCCTAAATTGAACAGTATGCTTCAGGTATAGTGGTTTTCTCTGCCTGCCTGAAATGTAAATCCCAAAGTTGGAATATTACTTCTTCCTAATTTATATGTTTAATCCAGTGACTAGCACAGACTCAGTATACAACATTTACTCAATGGTAGAAGAATAGATTGTTAAAATTAGAAATTTTAAAAATGAAAATAATTACCTAATCTTTGTCCTAGGTCCAATTTATCTTATGATTCTCATTACCAAAGTAATTTCCAGAATAGCCTCTCTTCCTAGCATGTGGAAATAGTGCTTTGTGTGGAATCTACCGGTGCCTTTCCTTGAAATTTCTACATCACTTCCTGGTGGCTCCATCCACCTGCAAACATTCTGAATAACAAATACAGCACATAAACTGAGCTACCACACATAGTAAAATGCCAACTGTTCTCTGCAGGGTAGACTCAAGGGAGTGAACCAACAATTACTGATGCTATAGAGTCACCCAAACAATCTTTCACTTACTTTATTCCTTTTGTAAGAGAGAGAGAAAAAAGATGGCTCAACTAAACATGTTGATGCTGAAAAGAGCACTGACGTTTGTTTTCCGAATGATGTTTGAGTGTGAGTGCTCAATAATTAGAAATATTTAGTGCAGTCAAATATCAGCAAGTTAAAATTGTTTTCTGTTTAAGTCTTGTCATTTGCCAGAAAAGCAATGATGTGTTAGACATGTTGCACTCATTCTCAGTATGATAGCAACTAAAGTGGCTTAAAATTGGATTCATTTATAAAGCTGGACACTATTAATATCATTCCCTGCATGATGGTAATTCATTTTACTCTGCTTTGTCTCAGAAGCAGTAGGGGCTCCATTCCTTATATTCAGTTTGCAGTCCTAATTAAGTATTCATTATAGAATACATATTTTTTCATTTAGGACTTAATATCAAACATTTATGTGCTGTTTTATACTTGTTTACTATTAGGTCAAGGTAGTGAGGTGCTGCACATCTACCAGTTACGTGTCTTCAACCTGTAAGATTAAGGCTCAGAAGGAACTCAGAGCAACAATGTGTCTCTTTCACGGTTCTTATTTCACTGGTATTTCACTAATAGGCTGAAAATCTAACTGAATGTTACTACACTGGTTCCTTCACTGAAAATTAGAAGATGATCCATGGGTTTTGTGAAAAGTTGCATGATACATGCAGAAGTTGAATGTGAGATTCTATAGGTACCTGCCTCTGAAAACTTTCACTATTGGCTCTTGAAGTGGCTAGCATCAAAAAAGAAAAAAAAGTAGCATGAAGAGGTTTAATTGAATAAAATTAAGCCAAATAAAATGTAACTAGAATGTCTGGGACACTGCCATCTGATGAGATGTTAAATTATGATGGCGTGTTATAGCAGGAAGAGTTTACAACCATCATAATCTAATCTTTGACTTGATAAGCAATGGAATATGTATACATAATAATAGTACAAATTTGGTATTTACATTATGCTTTCTCTTTAGGAGCTCAAATGACCCTAGATAATTTGGTCTATTCAAGATCACATTCTCATCATCATCAGTAAGGGAAAGCCAACATTTTCAAAGGCTGAGCTTAAAATGTCCACATAATCAAAAACAACCACAGCCACAAAGAAATTGAGATCACTCGAAAACTGATTCTCCTTCAATTCATATGGCAATGGCCCAAATGAAATCGTAATGGAAACTTGATCCCATAACACTTCTTAAATAATCATCAGATATGTCCTGAGAGTCCATTATGTACAAAGTTCTTTGTAGTTGTGAAAGAAGAAGGAAGAGGGAAAGGAGGAAAGGGAGAAGTCATTCTTAGTTATAAGTTAATCACAATCCTATTGGAGGGATAAGTTACAAACATAAAGTTAGTTAAGTAATAATCAAAGATATCCGTATATGATGCCGCAAGGCAAGATATGTTCTGTTGGTAAGGACAATGGTTCTTTTAGTTGTATAGGTGGAAGAGACTACAGTTATCAAGAGGGAACTGAGAGGGCTGCTTAGAAAACAGAGTTCCTTGTCTGGGTCTTAAGGATACTTGGGGCTGGTGCACGGAGATGATCCAGAGAGACGTTGTGGGGTGGGAGGTGGGAGGAGGATTCAGGACTGGGAGCTTGTGTTCACCTGTGGTGGATTCATGTCGATGTATGACAAAGCCAATAGAGTATTGTAAAGTAAAATAAAGTAAAAATGAGTTAAAAAAATAAAAATAAATTAAAAAAGCAACCCAGGTGTTTCAAGTGTGCAGTCAAGGTGGCACACCACTGATTAAAAAAAAAAAAAAAAAAAAGGATTGTTAGAAATGAGAGCAAATGCCCTTAGGCCAGAAGGTAAGTATGAAGAAAGGAAGGGCTACAATATTGTTGGAGCACCAAATCTAGATTGGCTTACTAACTGCAAAAGGCACAGATGAGTAAAAGAGAAGATGGATTGGTAGGATTGTAAAAAGTCTGAATAACGTGCTAAGAATTTAAGAGTTTATCTTCTAGGAAATGAAAAGAAATTGATAGTTTTGCAGACAGAATTAAAGTGTTATATTCAAAAGACTTAGCTTGCTGCAGATGTAATTAATTTGATAAGGAAGAGACGGAAAGAAAGAAGATGTGAGATTGTTGCTGGTGCACTGAATGGGATGGTAAGAGCCCAGGGTGAATCTGCAGCAATGTCAAAAGGAAGAACCACTGCCTTACACAGAAGGAAGAACCTGCTCTGCGCAGAGACTCAAGGATTTTTATAGGTCAAGCCACCAAAAGTCCAAAATTGATACTCAAAGGAAAATAACTGGGTAATATTCATTTATCTTCATCTTTGCTAATTAATGGTTTATTGACATAGTTTTTCCAATTAATATCCTGGTGCCAATCTGTGAGGCTGAAATATGAATATTTCCACATGAAATCTTCAGAATTTTCCCATCACTGAAAATTCCTGGTATACATACATTACAAAGTAATTCATGCAGTGGAGCAAGGTTTCTATATCTGAAAACACTACCTAGAGTTGGGGTCATCTACTTTAGGACTTCTAATATTCCATTTCTTCATTCCAGAATTGAGTCAATGTATGTATCTTTCAAAGGTTTGCAATATCTTCCAGTTGGCCTTTTAATTATTTTTGTTTGTTTCAATGTTTCTGATTTTCTTATAGCTTTAATTTTTTTTGAAATTGCAAATGAGTAAATACGGGCCATTACAGAAGTATCTCATCTGAGCAACTGCTTGGCATCATATATGATGCTTAAAAATTCTCTTACAGAGCCTCCTCCTTTCTTGGTCATGGAAGAAATGCTCCTGTTTAATTCATGGAAGATTCCCGGACACTGCCTAGAAAGTCCCTCTGGCATCAGTGACTGTCCTGCCCCATTTTTCACCTTTGGAGGTCTTTACACACATCAGCTAAATTCATTCTCTGGGGCCTCTGTGAAGATGGTGACTTTACAAATTCCTCCTTTGACAAATTCCTCCCTGGGGAGACATTATGGATGTTGATGGGGAAAATGCATCTTGCCAAGATTATAGCCCACTCAGAATGTGGAGCCTAAGAGTTTGGATGCTCAGCAGTGCCTTTTAGTATAGAGATTTACTTAAGATTCAACAGCAAATGGTTAGCTAATGTTTACAGCAGGGATACACAATTAATAAATGCAAAAATTGTGTGTTTCACTTCTATTTCCAAAGTGAATAGCATGTTTGTCAAAGCGAGAAACTTTGCTTTGATTATAAGCTACAGGTAATGAAAATCTGTTTGTGTTTCACAAATACATTTGATTCTAGTGGATTGTATTTCCCATCAGGGAATCAGGTTCGGCAAATATTTTCACATGCTAGCTCTTCAAATCAGGCAGAAGGTTATAGTGGCCTAGAAATACAATAAGCTTAGAGAATAGAGGTTTGAACAGACACTAACTGATAGACTTCATAATTGTTCTTCATTGGAATTTATAAGAACCCAACATTAGATTGCTGACTGTAGAACATGCATATTGCCTACATTTGGGGGAGGGTAATTTCATGAAAATATCTCTACATCCTTTTAACCTTCTTCAAATATCATAGTAATAGCTCTAAAGTTATCATGGCCTTTATGTTGAACATGAAGGACCCATTTTGAAATATTTTGACTCCATCCAAAAAAAATGGAATTGCAAATAGAATATAGTAGGGAGGGTTTGGAACATGTTTTCAGGAACACAGGCTCTGCAAAGGAATTGTAGGTAGGAATCCAGACACAGAGGAGTTAACAGCTTGTTATTCAGTCCCTTGAAGCATATCTTTCTACAGAGTCAAGAAGAAATTGGCTACCAGAACAAGCAAGATATATTTTACCCTTGATCAGGGGAGTGAGATGAATTTCCAGGTTAGGTTCTAGAATGAGCTAAAATATCCTACTTATATAAACCAAAGAAAAAGAGGGTCTGCTTGAAAGGAGGCTGAATAAGAGGGCTACTTTTTCAGTGAAGGCAAGATATATTAGAGGCAAAGCTTAGTATTAATGGTCATAGTCTTAATTCATGAGGATCTGATTCTAAATATTCTCACATTGTGAGGGTTGTAATTAAAACAGAGAAAGCAGAAACATTTGTATATTTTGGCTACCATATTTTTAAAAATCTTTCCTTGAGGTGATTCATTAAAAAAGAAGGAATAATCTAGAAACCAAAACCCCTAGCAGCATGCCCTCTCAACAAAGAAAGGGTCGAGGGGGTGATGAAAGATGATAAACAGGGCTGGTTGATAAACACTGATCTTAAGTCATTTGACTTCTGGTTTGTTTGGTATTGCTTGTTTGTTCTACTCGGCTTGTTAAACAGAAGTGTAAAAGAGTTCACCTTGTCTTATAAAACTTCAACTCAACTTTATACTTTGACCAGGGAAACTTGTCTAAGATTTTGATTTAAGAAATCTCAGAAAAACAAAACACAAAGAAATAAGCTTTTTGTCCACTTACACCTTAAGATCACACCTCATAACTGACACAAAGACACTTCTTTTCCTTTACAACTAGCAGTCTGAGATCTTGAGTAAGTCCTGTTTTTATTGATATGTTGGGACAAAGGAGGAAAATTTTCGGTTAATCTGTGACTCTCCCCTGATACTCTCAGATTCACAGGCTGTTTGTTTATAAGCCCTCATTGTTATTATTCATATCATTTGATAAACTATAGCCTGAAAGATATGGTATTCTTTAATTTTTATTTCTTACCCCAAAGGTATTTTTCCCTAAATCTTTTTCTCTTCTTCTATTGTTCTGCCAATATCAATGTATTATTTATTCCTATAGATTCTTTCAACCTTTTTCTAGAGTTCCATATTCCATGGTTGGATGCAATCATTTCTTGAGTTTCATTCCCATGATTATTTTAAGATCCTTCCCAAATTCTCTAAGAGTGTTATTATTTTAAACCAGCAGAAAATGTAGAGCATGGTTCATTGCAGTTTCCTCTCAAATACATGTTGCCAAAGTTAATCTTCCTCTCAGCTCTAAAGAAGTAGACCATGAAGCCTGCCATTCAGGAACCCTGAGAGCACTTAGTCTAGAAGCTTTCCTAGAACTTGCTGTTAATAGTCTATTTTCTTCTCCATTCACCAGGCACAGTGGAATTTTGGAAATATTTGTCCCCCCCCAAAAAAAAAAAAAAAAGACGTGAAAAGGACAGTTTCGTTCGTAGAGTCTCTCTCCCTCGTTAGTGAACTGGAAATATGAACTCTGAGACACTGGAATTGCATGCTTCTCAGAATTTATATTCAGTGAGAAACAGCCCAGGTAGGCCTCCAGACTGACACTTACCTATAAAATAAGTGAGAAATAAACTTTTACTGTGTTAAGCTTGTGTCGATTTGTTATCACAGCGAAGCCTAGCCCAGCCTCACTAACACAGATTTTTAAATATTTGCTTGGAAATTGGGAAATGTTTCTAAAATATGAGATGTTGTCTATATATAGATGAATAGATGTGCATCTATGCATGTGTATCTGTGCTTACACACCACTGACCTACTCTTTAACCCCTTCCCACAGCCTTAGTACCTTCATCTCTAAGATAAGGGTGCAGTTAGAAGTTTCTTTAGCCTGAAATTTCCTTGAAGATTGCCCGATGCTTATCCAAAACAATCTTGCGTTTATTCAAGTCTTAACATTTTCTGAAGTCTTTTTAACCCAAGAACAAAGCTCAGGGCTTGGAAGACTCTGATTTTAAGTTCATCCAAACCATCTCTTTGTTGCCTTTGCCCCCTTTAAGAAAATTCCAGATGAAAGCATAAATCTGCCACATGAACTGATTTGCTGCACAGCAAGATAATTCTTTTAAGTAGTTTCTANAGGGCTTGGAAGACTCTGATTTTAAGTTCATCCAAACCATCTCTTTGTTGCCTTTGCCCCCTTTAAGAAAATTCCAGATGAAAGCATAAATCTGCCACATGAACTGATTTGCTGCACAGCAAGATAATTCTTTTAAGTAGTTTCTATTATAAGAAAATTAATTTCAAGGCACTTCATACAGTTCTGGTAAAATCCTTCCGCTCCACGGGGGTCCATGAGCAACATTAACTGTGCAGCATTTGCTGGGTATGCCTCGTTATGACTTGGTGCAGTGAAGGATGTTTTTTAATTTTTTTTTTAAGTTGAGCTCTTTGAAAATGCATTATTTTTGTTCTTATCCCTGCGTGAACATTTAAGGAAAACTAGAATTTGAGATATTTTTAACAAGGACAAAATATTTTTCCTACTTCATGTAAAGGAACAGGAAATAATTTCTCTTGATAAAACTTTGTAGCTTACTATTTTTACATAGGCATCAGTTTAGCACAGATTCACTTGAGGAGGTTATGAAAACAAATACAGAATCCCATGTGCTAATAAGCACACAAAGTTTGAATGGTTGATAAGGAAGAACACCACCTTCATCCAGCTCTCACTTGTCCAGCTTCCTTCATTCTCTCAGAGATGTTCTCAAGAGAACTACATACAGAGACTGCACACAAGTTTTTATCTAGAGGCTGTTTCCTGGAGAATCAGATATAGGAGCTATAGCATACAAAATGATCTGTCATGCAAAAGGTTTAGTGGATTGACCCCATTAGATGTATTCTCTGTCTAAGCGTCTTTCCTAATGCACTCTCATCCAAATTCTTCTGGCTTCTCCTGTACATCTTGCTTTTTTCACAATATTTCCTTTGCTTAAAACATACTTCTTTGCCTCTTCTTCTAGCTCACAGGAAGAACTGTGAACTCCATCTCCATATTTCAAGGATCAGTAATATCCCATATGTTATGTATCAACTCTGAATGTTATTGGAACTGATATTAGCATTATTTTACTTTATCATAAGCTACTTTTTGGTACAGACTATAAGCTCCTTGGGGCAGAGACTCTGAACTTTTTCTTGCTTTTCTCCCTTACAGCCACTTTCACAGTGCTTATATATAGTGGTTTTTCAATATGCAGTTTTTCTTGTTTGTTTCCATTGGGCTTATCAAATTCTGCTGTATCTCATGAGGTACTGTACTCTCATTACATGACCAGAGTTGGATATAGTTTTCATGGAGAGGTAATAATAATAATGGGCTTATGTGAACAGAAGATTCACTCCCATATTGTGCATTATTTATATTAACAAGCCGTGCATGCATGTTCTACAAACCAATTAATACACTGTAGCTACAGCAGTCATTTTTACCCAGTCAATGACATTAGACATTCAATAATAGTCATCTCTTGCAAGAAATCTCCCAGTAATCTCTGGTGGCCTTCCACATGCTATGGAACTTGATATGCCTCTAGACTTGTTTAATATCATATCTAAATTTCTATGGGATACACTGATTTTACTTTCTGATGAAATATGAAGTAATAGTAAATATCTTATTAAAAATTTAACATTTAAAAAGTACTCTTACAATCTTTTATTCTGATGATTCACTTTGGCAGAAACCAGAAAATATCCTTTGTATTCCATTGAGAAACCAAAGTAAAGGCAAGGGAGCATCATTGTTTTGGGAAGAACCCCTATTGTTTCAAATACACCCCATTTACCATCCCATCTGGAACCTAGAAAGTATCAGCTAGTTTGAGCCAATAACTGTTCTTTTCTTAATGGCCAAGATTTTCCCATCTCACTCAACATTGCTTTCACTGCTAATATCTCCCTCTCAATGACCAGTGGCAGAGAAGATAGTTTCTTTCTTTCTTTCTTTCTTTTTTTTTTTTTTTTTTTNTTATTATTAATATTTGGTGGAAGTTGTTTTTAAACCATGTTTAGCAAAGAGGCCACTAATGAGAATAGAGGTCCAGATGAGAAAATAGCCACATAGCAGACTCTGTATATATCCACAGAGCACCTCATTAGGACACAAAATCAGTAACTTAGAAATAATCATCTGTCCACCGACACATATATAAGGAATGTGTGTTAAATGTCCAGACACGACTGAAGTGACTTAGCAGCAGCAGCAGCATGTATAGTGTCGAGCCCACAAAGGTGGTTAAAACATTTATAAATCCATACTGTTAGCATCCATGGGTAGAATTTATGTGATAAGGTGCTCTTACAGAAACCACTCAAGTCTTGTGCTTCTCCAATATTTTTTTTACATTTATCTCAGTCAAATAATATTCTGTTATGATTGAGGATGTATAGACAATATTAGTAAACATCTTTGAAACAATGAAATTCCAACTCACTTTTCTCCTTGCCAAGGTGTTGAACAAGCAAAAAGTTTATTCTATAATGTGAGTTTCATTGAAGAAAGGGGTGAAATAATTGGGTTCATAGAATAGTTCTTCCCTGGAAAGAATACAACCTTATTTGATATGAATGATAACAAAATTGAAACAATAAATAAAAACCCCAATACACTGAGTTTACTCTAGTAACAACTACAAAAAATCACTAGATAATTAAACATTTCCCTCATGAGGGCATAACACTATAGAAAGCACTAGGAAAAGCTTTAATTTTTTTTTCTCCTAAACAGTATTTAGCACTAGAATCACTTCATTAAGTGAAAATGTAGATAGATGTCAAGTTTCCAAGATAAAATCATGGTTACTCCATTTGAGGTGGAAAAATAAATCAGGAACTTCAGCAGGTCACCCAACATTTCTATCTCCAGTAGCCTAAGACATATCTTGGGAAAACCTCTATGTGTGTGTATTAGCCACTCAGTTATGTTCAACTCTTTGTGATCCTATGGACTGTAGCCAACCAGGCTCTTCTGTCCATGGAATTCTCCAGGCAAGAATACTGGAGTGGGTAGCCATTCACTTCTCCAGGGGATATTCCTGACCCTGTTATTGAACCTGGGTGTTCCACAAGGCAGGCAGATTCTTCACCGTCTGAGTCACCAGGGAAGCCCTCAGTTCAGTTCAGTTCAGTTCAGTTGCTTAGTCGTGTCTGACTCTCTGCGACCCCATGAATCGCAGCATGCCAGCCCTCCCTGTCCATCACCAGCTATCGGAGTTCACTCAGACTCATGTCCATCGAGCTGGTGATGCCATTCAGCCATCCCATACTCTGTCATCCCCTTCTCCTCCTGCCCCTAATCCCTCCCAGCATCAGAGTCTTTTCCAATGAGTCAGCTCTTCGCATGAGGTGGCCAAAGTACTAGAGTTTCAGCTTTAGCATCATTCCTTGCAAAGAACACCCAGGGCTGATCTCCTTTAGGATGGACTGGTTGGATCTCCTTGCAGTCCAAGGGACTCTCAAGAGTCTTCTCCAACACCACAGTTCAAAAGCATCAATTCTTCGGCGCTCAGCTTTCTTCACAGTCCAACTCTCACTTTCATACATGACCACTGAATAAACCATAGCCTTGACTAAATGGACCTTAGTTGGCAAAGTAATGTCTCTGCTTTTGAATAT
>SJYV01040745.1:674236-707809 GCA_006410875.1 Neotragus pygmaeus | reverse complement strand
ATAAACCATAGCCTTGACTAAATGGACCTTAGTTGGCACAGTAATGTCTCTGCTTTTGAATATACTATCCAGGTTGGTCATAACTTTTCTTCCAAGGAGTAAGCATCTTTTAATTTCATGGCTGCGGTCACCATCTCCCTAGGGCTCCACTAAATCTGAGTTAAATTCTGTATTATTAGACAATTAACCATTCCATATAGTTAACTGTGCTGCTAAGTTGCTCTGTGTGGCCCCATAGACAGCAGCCCACCAAGCTCCCCTGTCCCTGGGATTCTCCAGGCAAGAACACTGGAGTGGGTTGCCATTTCTTTCTCCAATGAATAAAAGTGAAAATGAAGTTGCTCAGTCGTGTCTGACTCTATGCAACCCCATAGATCACAGCCCACCAGGCTCCTCTGTCCATGAGATTTTCTAGGCAAGAGTACTGGTGTGTGTTGCCATTGCCTTCTCTTATAGTTGACTGTAGCTATAGGCAAATCTTGCATTTATTTAATCAAATTTTGTATTCTTAACTTCTCATGAATCTTTACAGTTTTGTTTGATTTTGTTTGTTGTTATGTCTTCTCTTGGAAGTAAATGAATCTCAAAGGTTTCTGAGGGAGAAAATAAGTTTCTGGACTGGACACAGCACATGGAAGAGAGGTTGCCTAGTGCTATAAAGTCACATCATATGGACAGCTACATTTTCTGCCTTCATGTAACCCTAAGCATAAATTAGAAAACAAGGGAATATTATGAGAAGTCAAATATGATTTAAAGAAAAAGAAGTTGAACAAGAAGGGTTACTTAATAAAAGGAGGGTAAAACTGGAATTTAAGGTTGTCATTCTTGTGTCTCAGCTTTTCTCCAACACCTGGACACAGAGGAGTCTCCTCATTGATTTGTTTCCAGTCTGATTGCCTCCCCAAGGGGGTTGGAGAGAAGCAGTTTCTGACCAGTCAGAGGTGACAGGCACATTCCCCAGTTCCACCAATTAGCCATTCAGATCACTAGCCACCAGCTTCTGGAACCAACAGCACACTGTGCATAAGGAACAGAGAATGAGCTCCTTAATTATCCCTTATCAAACTGCAACCCAGCTTATTGGCAGGTCTATAAGGGGTTTAACTCAACATTCAGAAAACTAAGATAATGGCATCTGGGCCAATTGCTTCATGGCAAATAGATGGGGAAACAATGGAAACAGTGACAGGCTTTATTTTTTGCAGCTCCAAAATCACTGCAGATGGTAACTGCAGTCATAAAATTAAAAGATGCCGGATCCTTGGAAGAAAAGCTATGGACAGACTAGACAGCATCTTAAAAAGCAGAGGAATTACTTTGAAGACAAATGTCCATCTTGTCAAAGTTATGATTTTTCCAGTAGTCATGTATGAATGTGGGAATCGGACCATAACGAAAGATGAGTGCCGAAGAATTGATGCTTTTGAACTGTGGTGTTGGAGAAAACTCTTGAGAGTCCCTTGGGCTGCAAGGAGAATAAACCAGTCAATCCTAAAAGAAATCAGTCCTGGATATTCATTGGAAGGACTGATGCTGAAGCTGAAACACCAATATTTTGGCCACCTGATGTGAAGAGCCTACTTACTGGAAAAGACCCTGGTTCTGGGAAAGACTGAAGGCAGGAGGAGAAGGAGACGACAGAGGATGAGGTGGTTGGATGGCATCACTGACTTGTGGACTAGAGTTTGAGCAGGCTCCGGGAGTTGGTGATGGACAGGGAGGCCTGGTATGCTGCATGCAGTCCATGGGGTCGCAAAGAGTCAGACATGACTGAGCGACTGAAGTGAACTGAACCAGGCGTGATTTGGTAACCTGTCCTACCCCTTGGAATGATGAGTCAACAACATCAACCTCGTGTACTTTATAGGAACTGAATGTGGCAGCCACTACACTAGCAAGGTAAAGTTCCAAGTGATCCTTAAGACAGCCCTTCAGTTAATACACTGATGTCAAAAGTACTAATTCTCCTTGGCTTGAGGAAGAGATACCCCAATTATATTCCATGAAGTATGTCAGCTTGACGTCTACTCTCCGTTTCTTGATTCTAGTTCTTGGTGGGAAATCCATCATAAATACCTTCCAAAGGGAAGGGGGCTTGAGAACCTAGATGGATATAGAAAGTGAAGTTGAAACTGTTAGTCTGCTCAGTAGGGTTCCACTCTTTGCAGCTCCAGGGACTGTAGCCCACTAGGATCTTCTCTCCATGGAATTCTCCAGGCAAGAATACTGGAGTGGGTTGCCATTCCCTTCTCCAGGGGATCTTCCCAACTGAACCAGAGGTGATTTGGTAACCTGTCTTACTCCTTGGAATGGTGATCAGACCCACATCTCATGGCTTGAGATATGTTCTTTACAGTCTGAGCCACCAGGGAAGTTTGAGCCACTAGGGAAGCCCATCACGGAAGAAAATTTTAAATATTTCATCTTACTGTGGAATGGTTACTTTATTGCTCTTTTGATTTTTTCAATCTGCTGATAGTCAGCTGGATCCAATTCATTTATTCAAAAGTCTGCTGTCCGAGAGAGTCAGGTCCTTTCTGTGGCCTTGGCTAGAACTTCCCTGGAAAAGCTGCTATTTCCCCCTGATCCTGTTTTCTACCAGTAATGCCAAGCTGTTATTGGTATTTGGAAGATCATAGCCGACAGACCCCTGTTTGCTGGCCTTTCTGGCTAAGTGCTGGGTGAGGCTTGTGGACAACATGTGGGCTGTGTCTCCGAGGAGGGCAGTAGGCATGTGGACGGGGTCGTAGCCAGTGCACATGGCACAGCGAGGTTGTGCAGATGCCGCGTGGCCCTCACCCGCAGGAAGACAAGTCGACAGCAGCAGGATCTTTAGATATAAAGAGCATGGTTCCCCAACCCCTAGGTCTCTGTGTTAAAAGGCATGTGTGTGAATCCTGTAAAGGTGCTCAGTCCTTGCATTCCTCTGTGGTCATGCACGATGTTTCCCACATGGGTGTCTTACAACAGGATCTGTGATGATGGGAACTGTGGCAGCAAGAGTACAGGTGTTAGCATATGACTATTGGTGCTAAGGAGCCAGCAGGATGGACCCCAGTGTTAGATCAGAGCAGAAAAGTCTGACATGTAGTATCAACCAGTCATCAGAGTAGGCTGACCACAAAAACAGAAGTTTGTTTCTATAACCTATTTGCTTAAAGGGTTAACATAGATACAGCTATAGAAAAATTCACTTCAGTTCCCAGGAACAGAAAAAAAATGATAAATTTCCCCCAAAAAAGATGCCTCATATGAATATTCCTGAGTCTAAATATGGAGTGCTGTCCATGCACAAATCCTCATGAGAATGACTGGAGGAGGGGAAATGTTAGCTACAAACTTTCCTATTTTCAATGAGCAGCTTCCCTTGGAACTAGATTGCTGTTATTAATGGTGATGATTTTCATTTACAACACAATGTTGGACTGTAATTATTTCCTGGTATGAATTGCTTACTCACTTCATCCCCCCAATTAGTTGACCTTTTGCTTCCTACATATTTTTGTTGTTACTTCAATATTCTGGATAAATAGCTTGCTTGTGGATAGAACTGTTCTTCAGCAATTCTGATAGATTTTTTTCTTTCTCTTATAAATTGCTCAATAAAATTCAGGAACATAAAAAGGGCACCAGAAGTTATTAAGTGTGATATTTTCTCAAACTATATTTGATTGCCTAGTGGTTCATATTAAGATAAAAGCATTTGTACTAGCTTAACAAACAGCAAGCTTGATTGCTTGCTGTTTTGAGAGACTGGTTGCAGCATGCTCAGAGGCTCAATATGAAATTTGTTGGGAAGAGAGTAAGGGTACATATCCTGTACTCTCCCTAGGTGACTATTGATGATTTTCTCAGAGTTAAGGAAATATGTTTTCAAAGTTCCCTTCTCTAGTTTCTACAAGTATGTCTGCAGGCAGAATGGGTAGAGTGAGAGATGCTAAAACAATAAGGCCACAAATGTTCATGTTCAATCAGCTAAGCCATAAAACATTAATTAAACATTGCTAATTAAAACATTAATTAACTTGGTGTGTGTCCCATTTTTGCCAGTCATGTTGTAAACAATTGAAGAAAAACACAAAATCCAACCAAAGAAGAGAGGTCATAGTATATGGCAGGATGCTATAAAACAATAATATTGTTTAGTCATTGAGTCATGTCCAATTATTTGCAGCCCCATGGACTGTAGGCTGCCATGCTCCTTTGTCCATGGGATTTTCCAGGTAAGAATACTAGAGTGGGTTGCCATTTTCTTCTCCAGATAAAACAATATAGGGTATTGTAATTTAGAACCAGGGTATTTCAGGTTTAAAGTGCCAAGTAGGTTTGCATAAGCACAAAGGAAGAAAAAAAGAAGTCTTCCTGGGGGAAAGGGTCCATGAAAGATAGGTGGAATTTAGTCACACAAAAGAGGAAAGAATAGTCAACTCAAACTGGCTGGAAAGGATGAGCAAACTTGTACCACCTACTTCTGACTGATGGCACTGCCATAGTTAAATCATATCTCCATTACTTTCTCCTTGTTCTTACTTCAAGTCCTCCTTGTGCTGGGTGAGTGAACAGGTTTCTATTTGCTGAATTTGTTCTATGTAATAATAAAATAATCTTGATCCTTAATGTGAATTAAAAAAAAAAAAGAAATTGATTTTTAGCTTCAGAAATCTCGATTAATTGAGATCACTTACAACTGCCTGGCAGTTTGAGATTTAAAAAGCCCTCAGGCAAAAATGTGCAGGGACATTAGAAGGTGGTATTGCGTCCATTTTTCCATCTCAGGGCATAATCTTTCTCCTTGACCCACCCACCCAATTCTACCACTTGTCAAAATCAATCAATGCTTTCCTGAATTGTGCATTAACAGAGAAGGAGAAAATAAAAACTCAAAGGGCAGGAAATAAGTCAGGGTACCACTGAAGTCCTGAGCTAAGAATAAACCAACAAATCATAAGAAGAAACAATAAAGAATTGAAACCATGGAGTAGACTGTGAAATTAGGGTCCTCCTAACTATTGTTTTTTAGGTTTTGGTCATAGTTACAGGTGGAAATAAAACCCATAATGGAAAGAAGATGGAGGATGGTTTTGTATCTGACAGATTGCAGTGCATACAAACTCATACACTTGCTACTATTTACTTATGCATATGTGCTATCATTCATTCAAGAAAATATTATTGAATGTTTACTATGCATCAGATAATGTTCCAGATATATTTGGAATATAAAAATGAATCTGACAGAGACACTGTGTAACAAGGAGGCTATAACTGCAATTCATTTTTTAAGATCTATGAAAATCATGGGTATGGGGATACAGAAAGAGCATAAAGAAAACAGTGATGCATCTTAATACAGCTTACATAAGGTTGATGATAGAGCAGGTCCAAGAAGCTTCAGGGTGGTCAAGTGAGTAGACTTTCAACCTAATGGGAGAAGATAGAAGAAAAGGACTACAGACTAAATCTCCCATAAGGATGTATCATGAACAGAGGCAAAGAAGTCTGAAACAGAAAAATATGCAGGGAACACTGCAAGTGGTCAGGATGGCTGACCTCTGTGATATGCTCCAGCTTGCAAAATCAAGTTAATGCAGATAATTAAAGGAAGCTAATATCATACTTAAGAAGCCAGTTATTCTCAAACCTCTTCAAAGTAAGTATTTGATGAGATCCAATGAATAAAAGAGATAATAGAAAACATGATAGGATTTAGGCTGGAGGAGTATAAGAAGACCTTACTCTACTTATCCCCTTGTTCACTATCTCATGGCTGCCTTAGAAGTATAAGCATGTTTTAAAAATAATAGATTTGTACCCATTTATGTACTGGCCCATCTATCTACTCACCTATTACTATTATATCTGAAAGGTCTTTATATTTTTAAACAATAATAACTTTCTGATAATAATGCTTAAACTTGGAAACTCCTTCTGTGCAGCTGCAGAAACAAGGACTAGATTTAGCCTAATAGATAAAACAATCCCGCTACAAAAGACAGAAAAATTATATGCAACAATAGTGTTTGAGTCACTGGACATTGGACAACAAAACAGAGTGATCCCTGAACACTGGAAACAAAGAGTTGAGAACTATAATCATCCTAGCTAACTGACTTAGGAGAGTTTTCAGGCTATGACAGTAGGGAAAGAGAAACGAGCTGATCCTAGAAACAAGTCTGAAATATGCAGAGAGAATTGAAATTTGAACTTGGGAGGCCAAATGCAGCTAAAATTCAGAGAAGAGAATAGTGGTAAGGATACAGAGATAATCCTGGCAATCTGTAAGGGGTTGGCCTCGAATAGCCAGCTGAGTATTGACAAGCAAATGAATGTGGGAAAATGGCTTGAAACAAGAGAAACAAACATCAAAAAAAAACTAACTAAATAAATACGTCAGAGACCAGTATTGACAAACAAATAAATGTGGGAAAACTGTTTAAAACAAGAGAAACAAGCATCCAAAAATAAATAAATAAATCAGAGACCATAATACTCATCCAGGACAGAGAATAGTCTGTCTACACCAGTTAAATGGAAAATCTTTTAATTCATTGAATATTGAAGAAAATATCCAGAAGGGCATGGCTCTGTAGTAAGGAACAGCACCTTGATATTGAACATTACTCTTAACTCACGTAAAAAAAAAAAAAATAAAATAAAAAACACAGAAACAAGAATTGAGAGGCTCCAAGTATTTTTGAGTAATATAATTTAATCTCAGATCAAAGTACATTTATAAAATTACATTATGTCCAGCACCTAACAAGATGAAATTCACAATGTCTGGTAGCCAACCCAAAATACCCAAGCATTCAAAAGGGCATAGGACACATGATGAAAAAAATCAATCAATTAAAATCAACCCAGAACTGACATAAATGATAATAATTAGCAAAAGACATGGATAATATTACAAAATGTCTCAAATCAAACTTTGTTTTGTGAGATGGAAACTGTCTTGGATGGGTTTTATAGCCTAATATACATAATAGAGGAAAAAAATAGTGAAACTGAAGAAAACAATTTTCAAATGAATCATAAAACATAATTTTAAAAATGCAGACACTTTGTTATAAAACTCAACATTCGGAAAACTAAGATCATGGCATCTGGTCCCATCACTTCACAGCAAAGAGATGAGGAAACAACGGAAAGAGTGACAGACTTTATTTTGGGGGGCTCCAAAATCACTGCAGATGGTGAATGCATCCTTGAAATTAAAAGACACTTGCTCCTTGGAAGAAAAGTTATGACAAACCTAGACAGCCTACTAAAAAGCAGAGACATTACTTTGCCAACAAATGTCTGTCTAGTCAAAGCTACAGTTATCCAGTAGCCATGTATAGATTTGAATGTTGGACTATAAAGAAATCTGAAAAGAATTGACGCTTTTGAACTGTTGTACTGGAGAAGGCTCTTGAGAGTCCCTTGGACTGCAAGGAAATCCAACTAGTCCATCCTAAAGGAAATCAGTCCTAAATATTCACTGGAAAGACTGATGCTGAATTTGAAACTCCAATACTTTGGCCACCTGATACAAAGAAGTGACTCATTTGAAAAGACCCTGATGCTAGGAAAGATTGAAGGCAGGAGAAAAAGGGGACGACATAGGATGAGATGGTTGGATAGCATCACCAACTCAATGGACATGAGTTTGAGTAAGTTATGAGTGTTGGTGATAGACAGGGAAGCCTGTGGTGCTGCAGTCCATGGGGTTGCAGAGTCAGACATGACTGTGTGACTGAACTGAACTGAACTGTTATAGGTCTAATAGAAGTCTTCAAAGAGGAAAAACAGAGGGAATAGAAAAGCAGATTTTGAAAAACGATGGTAAATAATTTGATAAATTTGGTAAATAAGTTGATAAAAAGTATAAACCCACAGAATCAAAAAGCTCAATAAATTGCAATCAAAAGAAACATGAAGAAAATGATACCAAACCACATTATAAGTAAACTGTTCAAAATCAGGAATGAAGATTAAATCCTTAGCTGGAAGAAGACATGGTACATATTAAACAGCAAATATGAGGGTGGCAAATATCTCATCAAAGCCAATACAATGGAGGAGACCTTGGAGAAAAACATTAGATCATTAAAAGGAAAAAATCAACCTACTATATAATTCACTTTTATATACCAAGTGAAAAATATTTTCCAAAACTGAAGGTGAAGTAAATAATTTTTAGGATTGCAAATGCTTAAGCAATTCATCAGTACTAGACCCATATTACAAAACATGTAAAACGAAGTCATCTAAGAAGACAGGAAGTAATACTTCAAGAAGTACAGATCTGCACAAAAAAAGGCCCCTGAAATGATAACTATGAATTAATCATAATTTTCCTTTTATACTTCTTTAAAAGTAATTGTTTTTTGTGAATATAGATGGCATGATTTTTTTAGAAAGCAGTTTAGCAGCTTCTTAAAAACTTCACATATAGCTATTATATGACCCTATCATTCAACTCCTAAGTATTTACCTAAGAGAAAATAAGGCTTATGTGCTAACCTGTACACAAATATCTGTACACTAGTACTCAGAACATTTTCCTCTATAATATCTAAAACTTGGAAATTGCCCAAATGACCTTTAAGAAATGAATAGATAAACAGTTTGTGGAGTATTAATACACAGATTGTTGTTGTTTAGTTGCTAAGTCGTGTCTGACTTTTTGGCATGTACTGTAGCCTACCAGGCTTCTTTTTCCATGGGATTTCCCAGACAAGAAAACTGGAGTAGGTTCCCATTTCCTTCTCTAGGAGCTCTTCCTGACCCAGGGATCGAACCCGTGTCTCCTGTGTCTCCTGCATTGGCAAGTGAATTCTTTATCACTAGTGCCACCTGGGAAGCCCACATAGAATACTACTTAACAAAAGAAATGGGTGAACTGAAAATGAATGAATATACAATAAACTGGAAGGATCTTAAAATAATTACCCTGAGTAAAATAAGTTAGACAAAAAAAAAGAAAAGAGTACATGTTGTGTGAGCTTCCATTTACAGAAAGCTCTGGAAAATAGAAACTAATCCTTAGTGACAGGAGTCACAGTGGTTGCTTGGGGAGGTGTGTGGAGGAAAGACAAGAAAGAGAAATTACAAAGGGGTACAAGAAGACCTTGTGATGTGATAAACATGTTCACTTCATTGCTGGGGTTGATGGCTTCATGGGTGTATATATCAAAATGTATCAAGCTGTACTTATAAAATATATACAGTTGATTTTATGTAAATTATGACTAAATAAACTGTTAAAAATAATACCTGAATGTTGTCTTTTACTTGGTGTTTAGTTGCTGAAGTCATGTCCGACTCTGTGGCCCCATGAACTGCAGCATACCAGGCTTCCCCATCCTTCACCATCTCCCAGAGTTGGCTCAAATTCCTGTCCACTGAACCACAGTATCTCATCTAATCATTTCATGGACTTTGATAGCATTTAGAGAAGTTGCTATTATTTTGGCTCTTCGGAAAAGGAAACAAAAAGTCAGAATAGTATTAGCTGATCAAACCACACAACTTGCCAGTATCAGGCAGAGGCAGATCCTCACATTCTGAACTCCAGTGTTCACTGTTTTTACTCCAGACTGAAGTGCCTACAGAAAACCTTGGCCAGTGATCTGGTGATACTGGTCATTTCTCACATGCATCTTTTCATACAGTTTGTGAAGATTAGCAAGCTAAATCAGATGATTTCCAAATTGCATATGCTACCTAACTTTAAGAGAATTTGTCTTTTTTGCTGCTGCACATTTTCGTGATATTTGCAGCAAGTCAGATATCTAGGATTTGTTAAGAGATGGCATCTGGCTTGAGTTTCCTCAGATCTCCCCAGGCCTCTAAACTTATAGCTCTTGTCATTGCTTTTCATTTAACAGTTAATTATTTATTTCCCCAGATGTGTCTCATATTGCCACTCTTATGATTATATAACTACTTTTGTTTGTTTGGCTTTTTTAATCCCTACATCATCAACACAGTTTTACATTTTTTTAAAATAGAGATAGTGGAAATGCTGGTTTGCTTCCCTGCAAAATATGCCAATGGGCCTCTGTGCAGTCTTTAACTTTTAATATATGAACAAATAATTTTTGTTGATGTGGTCACTGATTTTTTCCTGTTCTGTGCAGATATTTCATGAACACTTTATATAGTCTTCAGCTTTTCCTTGCCTCACTCCTGCCCTATGAAATCCCAAGCTGCTACTTATACTTTCCACAAAATAATTAACATTTTCAGCTATAAGTTTAATTTTTATGTCACACTCCATTTTTTAAAAAGTAGAAATTTCAAGCAAACTCATAAAAATAAGAGCAAAGTGAAATAATTTTATGGAATAAGGCTAAACTGATATCTATCAGAAAGGGATAAGAAGAAAATAAATACATGGAGCAATTCTTCTAATCAAAACAAGGACTGGAAATTAATTTTATAGAGGTTATTATGAAAAAAACCTGGAAATTTTTGTCTACCCAGTTTTGGTCCTTTTATTTTTATTATGAGTTTTTAAATTTTTTTTTTTTTTACTTTATTTTACTTTACAATACTCTACTGGTTTTGCCATACATTGACATGAATCCACCACAGGTGTACATGAGCTCCCAATTCTGAATCCCCCTCCCACCTCCCACCCCACAACGTCTCTCTGGATCATTCCCGTGCACCAGCCCCAAGCATCCTGCATCCTGCATTGAACATAGACCGGCACCTCGTTTCTTACATGATAATATACATGCTTCAATGCCACTCTTCCAAATCAACCCCTCTCCCTCTCCCTCTCCCTCAGAGGCCAAAAGTCTGTTCTATATGTCTGGGTCTCTTTTGTTGTCTCACATATAGGGTCATCATTACTATCTTTCTAAATTATTTTAGTTTTATCTGGAATTTAGGAAACTGTTCCAAAATATTTGCCATGAAGAAATTGAAGCTCTGTTTAAGCTTTCAAATTGGATAGTTGGTAGCATTCGCAATAACACAAGCAAGTCAGAATGATCAGGTTCACTAGTCAAGATGATCAGCTGGGGGTCAGGGTAAGGAGGGATGAACCAAACCCCTTTTTCACACCATTAAATCCTGGGCCAGCAGTGAGGAGGTGCCCTGTCAGTCTCCCTCTGCCTTCATTAACCCTTGCACACTTAGAAACTGTGCTCTGTTGCTCAAGTCTCTTAGCTCAAGTCCTTTAGAGAAAACTCCATGAAGGAACAACACAGATTTATCATTTATGAATTATTCATCATTATCATTATTAGCTCTCATAATTCCAGCCACGCTGCTCATGTGGCTCTGTCTTTTTGCTTAAGTCATATAAAACTCAGCTGACAAAACATTAACAGGCATACCGTGGGGAATTTGGGGGGCCTGGTTCAGCTGATTAGAGATGCCTCCAATTCTACCTCCAGTGATTTTGTGTACATATAACTTTGTCTGCAACTTTAAAGCACAAAGTTTACAAAACAGTGAAGAGGATCGAAGAGGTAAATTGAAGACAATGAGTGTTCTCACTCTAAAACCATAACATCCGGGCAAGATCAGCTTCATAAGTGGCAACAACCCCCACCATTCACCTTTGGCCTGTAGTGCAGTGGAGACAGGGAGGGTGGTGAATTTGAAGTAGGATGGTAGGCCATTTCCTTTTTCTTATGACCTCTAAAGCAGTCATAGATTTATGGTGTAAAATCCTCAATTCCTTTGATATCCTAAATGTCATTGACACCAATCCATTGGTTCAATTAGTTCTAGCCTCATAAAATTTCAAATATTTATGCTAAAGGTTCCATCCCAGCCTCTGGCCCCTTATTACAAGTGTTCACCAAATTATTTTCTCTAAATCAACTGAAAATGGAATGGACTG
This sequence comes from Neotragus pygmaeus, assembly GCA_006410875.1. Lineage (NCBI taxonomy): Eukaryota > Metazoa > Chordata > Mammalia > Artiodactyla > Bovidae > Neotragus > Neotragus pygmaeus. The sequence continues at coordinate 695,958 of SJYV01040745.1, read as the reverse complement.
AGAAAGTAGCTTGGAAAGAGAGGAGCTGTCAAACCAAGGGATCCAGAAGAGCTATCCTGTTTGCAACCCACTGCTCCATGTTCCTGCCTTCAGGAGCCCCACTGGGATTCTTACAGATTTTGGAAATGATGTGTCAGGCTTCAGTGAGAAGCAAGTTTCTGCACTATAGTGTAAGCTTAACCTTATGGCTATTTCTTTTTCTACCAGTTCAGTTCAGTTCAATTCAGTTCATGTGTCCAACTCTGCAACCTCATGAACCACAACACAGCACGCCAGGACTCCCTGTCCATCACCAACTCCGAGTTCACTCAGACTCACGTCCATCGAGTCCGTGATGCCATCCAGCCATCTCATCCTCGGTCATCNCGTCTTGGGTTGCCCCACGGGCATGGCTTAGTTTCACCGAGTTAGACAAGACTATGGTCCTAGTGTGATTAGACTGACTAATTTTCTGTGAGTATGGTTTCAGTGTGTCTGCCCTCCAATGCCCTCTTGCAACACCTACCATCTTACTTGGGTTTCTCTTACCTTGGGCATGGGATATCACTTCACGGCTGCTCCAGCACAGTGCAGCTGCTGCTCCTTACCTTGGATGAGAGGTATCTCTTTACCGCCGCCCTTCCTGACCTTCAACATGTGATGGCTCCTCTAGGCCCTGCTGCACATGCCAAAAATCTATTTCCATGGGTACTATTAAATGGGAAAACATTTTTCCTTAGGCATTTTGTTTTAGAAGATGAAGAAAGAAGGTAGTACCTATTTATAGAGCTTCAAGATTGCTTTATCCCATTTAACCACACAATAGCCTTGTAAAGGGAATATTATTGAACTCTTTTTTACATGTGAGTGAACAGGAGGAAAAAGTTGTTTGCACTCTCTTAGGGTCCCTGGCTGAGTCTGAAAATGAAACTGGCAAAAAACAGTTTTACAGGAGAAAAGATACAATTATATTTAATGTAAAATTTACATAAGAGAGCAGACTTTATAAGGAAATGATGACTCCAATAAACAGTTAGTCCTGAATATTTTATGAGGAGTTGGCAGTCATGGAGGCACATGACAAGTTAAGGTGTATGAGATGATTGTAATAAACTGGGGGAATCTTTGCAAGGCCTGTCGGAATTCTCCTTGCTATCCTTTTGTTTCCGGAGATTAGGGCTCTTTCTTCTTGGTTTCGGGAAGACACCTCTCACAAGAAGGTTCTAGGACCTGCTCCAAGGAAGAACAGCAATAGGGTGGGGAAGAGAAGAACAGGGAGAAAGTCAGAGTGACCTTCCGGCATCTGCCGTTTTCTCACTTTTTCAGTTTCAATACTCCAGGAACCGTGTACTGAGGTGATGTATCCTGAACTCCCTTGGAGAAACAGAGACTCAGTTTGGTGGTCCATTCATTCATTTGACAAGTATTTACTGTGTCCTTACTAAGTGCCAGGCACGGTTACATGTGGAATACACCAGTGGAGGAAGGGATGGGGAGATTAAATTCTCCTTTGTAAGGGTCTTGCACTGTCATGGAGAAAGTCACCAATTATAGTCAGTGGCAGAGAGAGGTTTTGAACCGTTTTGTCCCCCATGTTTGCTCATTGTTAACAGTTACCAATCAGTGATGCAAAGTCAGGAAGTTCATTTAGTATAAAGCCAAGGTCTTTCTACGAAAATGGCCTAAAAGTTGGTGATTCTAGTAATATAGGATGGAGGAGGAACCACATACATCCTTTTTCCCTGGCTCTGTAGGTCTATTTCCTTAGGCCCGGGTTTCCTCTGGAATCTGGTAATTTGCAACTGAAAGCAAAGGGGACTCCCAGGTCAACACGTATGTGCTAATTGTCCAAGTCCTACAGTGTCTGGGCTGATGGGAGGACTCTGCTTTGGAAGGGTCTGGTTTCCCCCACTCAAAGGATGTTTCAGCCTTGAACTTCATTGTAACTGATGTGTTGCAGGGACTGTGTTTTCTTCTGCTTCTGAGCAGCAGCACTATGTGCCCTCTGGCATGGCTGCCATGCCAGGGCAAGGGAAAACTGTGTCCTGCCCCATTGTAAGGCTTTTGTGAGGAACTTCCAAATGCTGAATTTCCTCTGAACTGGGGTGGAGCAGAATGGAGATTATTAGTAAATCCAGGAGGGATTGGAGTCTTGGAGCTGAATATTGGTGAGCCTGCTGGTGGGTTTTACAGACACAGGTGTGCCCAAACTCACACCTATACACACACACATACACACACACACACAACCCTGGGTGGAGTGGGGAATTAGTCAGCGGAGGCCTGACAAAGTGCTTCCTACACATGCTGTTCTGTCAGGCGGCACAGCTTCTTGGGCTTCAGAGGTAATTACATGGATTTTCTGTCTTGTACTTGCAAAAACACAGCCCAGCACAGCACTGCCGCTGCCGGCTCATCACTGACGAGGACTTCGGCGGCGCTGGCAGGCAGCAGGCTGCAGGAGAATGTTTACATGCTCTCTTTTATGAATTGAAACCCTGAGAAAACACAGCAGGTACCAGTGGAAGGAAGAGGGCAAGAGTCAACACAGTGGGGGAAGGATGTGAAGTTTCTTTTGGATAACCCAGAAGGACACTCCAGATTAGGTGGGAGTGTACAAAAATGGGGAGATTGCTAGAGAGAAGACTGTGGTCCTGAGTGTATTGATGAGTTTTATTTTCTTTCCCTTCATCCATCAGCATAATTAGTTGGCCAGTAATATCCATTTTGCTTTCAATGGATATACCCATCAATCTAACGCTTATTAGTCCTGTGTGTCCCAAATTCCAGGCTGTGCAATCTGTGTTTTCCTGGGGTGGGGATCAGGCATAAACCACAGCTGCTACTCCTAAGGACCTTACATGGGACATCGGAAGACAGTCACTCATTTCAGGAAAACCAAAGAGAAAGTGGTCAGGCATTTGTATGGAATTGGAAATGGGGTGCAGACCTGATATCAAGTCTCTACTTACTATATGGAGATATTCGCCCTACTAGTCTTTATCTTTGCACAGATTATAACTAAGAAATGGAATGCAGAATCAGGGATAAATAGGAGGCAAAAGCACTAGGGTATTTCACCTTATCATGAGCAAAAAGGAACAAGGTGTAGATGACAGTAAATAGAAAAACATCCTGAAGATCTCTTGTGCGTCTGAGAGATGGCCAGCATAATGCCGTGAGGAGCATCAGAACCAGCATGTGGTCTTCATGTCCACCTTCATTGCATGGGGGCTGACACATAAGCTGAGTGAATGGAAAATCCCAGATCTGAAGCAGACCCATCTTCTGCCTGCAGAGATGACTCTGGCTATTATATTAGGACAAGGTCATAGCTACCAATGTTGACCACTCATGGGATTCTGAATTTCCTATTCCTATTGAGTTAAGTTTGGGGGCTTCTATGTATCCCTGCTTATCCTTGGAATGCTGACCCAAGTCCTGTGGAAACCTTGATATCATCCACAGCATAAAGAGTTAGAGGCTTGGACTTAAGAATGGGTTTATGACTTTGCTAGTAATTGGGTCTGTGATTCTGAACAAGACACTTCACTCTCTGAACTTCTTTTATAGTCTCAAATCATTTAGGCATTCTTAGGCCCACTTCACATGTTTGCCATGACTGGTAGTTTCCTCTGACTTAAACAACTTGTCAGTCTCTTGGATTTCCAAGTTCATACCCTTCTCTGGGTCTTCTCTTAAAGCATTCTCCTCAAATGTTTCCCACTCTTTCTTAGTCTGTCAAAGCTTGGTCATGTTTCTGGGCTTGACTTATGGCCACGCCCTACCTGCAACTTCACCATCCCTTCCAGTCTGCATTTCCCTTCCTCCTCTGAATCCCTAAAGTGATGCTTTAGTCCAAGTACAGGAAGTCTCCTGCATACGAACCTTCAAGTTAGGAACTTGCGCATCTGCGAATGTGCATTTGCATGTCTAATTGTGTAAGTTACTTTACATATTTGGTGAACAATGTCACATGTGTACATCCTCTACAAGTCACTGTGCTTTTATGTACTTTACTGTACAGAACTATATAGAATACAGTACAGCATCTTTATTTCAAACCCAGGATATTCGTAAGCAAACATGAAAGCTAGTGGTGATGTAGCTGGTACTGTACCATACTTTTCAAGGTACTAAACTGTAAACTGTTTTCTTTATTTTTTTTATTTAGAGAATACTTTATTAGTTTCTGTAATCAAACCCATGTAGATAAGACCTTACATATTTAATACAGTGTGTTACCCCTGTACAAATGGAAAAAATTATGTTTAACGTTTCTAGACCAATATGGCTGTTAATTTCTGTACAATGCCAACCCAAGATGGTACAACTGGGATACTTTTTCCAAAGTTGACAGCACAGCTAAAGTTTCCAAAAATTCAAATTATATATATATATGTATATGTATATAGATTTATTTATTTATATAAAAAGACCAATAGCAGTATGTTATGCATCAATAGCAGCAACAGTTTTTCCAAGTTCTGCAGTCATCTGAACAAAGTTATAGAGACATCCAGCACACTCCATTAAAAGAAAAAAGTAAAAAAACAAAACCTCAGAAAACAGCAAAGTTCTGTTACTGTTGTGGTACCTGGCACCTTTTTTTTTTTTAATTACGTTTCTCAATCATCATCTGGAAAGAAAACATTCTAGAATAACGTCATTAAAAACAGATCTGATAAAGCACGGTCACTACTACATATCATAAAGCAGGTACAAGATATTTTACATTCACAGAGGTATGATACAGTACTGTCCTACATCTATAATAGTAGAGGATATAATTAAAAAGGCATTATTTGAGACTTGATTCTACTTTTCCAGCAGAGGGCCCAAAGGATGGTTATGACACAGCTCTGGTACAGAAATGCACCTTCTTAGATAGGACTTCCTTTCTTTATTGGCATAGTTCTAGGTACTCACTGATCTTCATGAACATCAGCTAAAAACCGTTTAAAAAAATAAACAAAAACCAACCATTGGATTCATACAAAGATGACTGAAGAGAGGCAAGCAGGACTCAACCTAAGTAGCATTTAACCAACTCTGTCATGTCTGAATGGTAAGAGCTTCATGGAAGAAAGGAGATGCCAAGTAGCACTTCAAAGCTTTGGGCCACAACCAAAACACAGCATCATTTCAAACAGAAGCAGTAGCCAAACACTGCCCACTTGGATATGTTCAAGGATGTTGACGTCAGTATTTCATCATCTGCTCACTCATCCAGGAAGAAGGGGAGATCACTTACTGTACTTTGATTGTGTTCAACTCAATCACCATGTTACAAAAATAGCAAGCTGCCATAATTAAAATAAGGCTCCTCTAGACTTTAAAATAAATAATGTTACAAGAGACCAGGAAGGACACTGTAATGATCAAGGGATCAATTCAAGAAGAAGATAAAACATCATAGATATATATGCACCCAACACAGGAGCACCTAAATACAAAGGCATACATGTGGCAAATTATAACTATAAAAGGGAAATCAACAGTAACCAATGATAGTGGATGACTTTAATACCACATTCATCAGTTCAGTTCAGTTCAGTTGCTCAGTTGTGTTCAGCTCTTAGCGACCCCATGGACTGAAGCACTCCAGGCCTCCTGTCCATCACCAACTCCCNAAGAACATGAGGGAGCACAGAAACCACATCTGATGTCTTAGCTGGGATCATCACATTGTTCAGGCTGAGCTATTCTTCTGTGGTGTTATTTCCCTCATATTTCTGGTGTTTCATCTAACCATAAGGATTTTAGTTCTACATTATATGCACTCAAGGAATGTGTGCACGTATTCATGTACAAATTCTGACTGAAGATGCATGGCCATCAACAGAATGTATTATTTATATGAAGTGTATTATAAACCTATTACAGTTCAGTACTAAAAGCTGATTGTTCTGATTGTGCTTGTTCGGTACCTAGGCTAACTTTGTTGGATTTACAAACAAATTGGACTTACAAACACAGTCCTGAAATGGAATACGTTCATATGTAGGTGATGTACTGTAGTTAAGCCCTGGAGACCACATGATATTATACTGTTATACTTTAATAGTTATATTTGTGCTTTTTTCTCCATGCTTCTAAGAGTACATGGTATGTTAAGGCACTGGATAGAGACTGAGAAAATTGTTATTGATGTTTTTTATTGCATCTCTCAGAGGACTGGATATAATTAGGAATAGCAATCAGATTTAGATTAGGAGATATTTGTACTGAACCAGGGGGGAAAAAATAAAAATGAAACAATGATAGGAGTCAATATGAGTACTTGTTAAGTGATTCTTCCCCAACCAATCTAACAAATTCAGACTTCTTATTCATTCTGTTTCTCTGCTGATTATCTTGTTTTTCTCCTTAGAGATTTCTCAGCTTTATCAGTAACATAATTAAAAAAAAAATTGAACCTCAAAGTTCATCAAAAGATAAATGTTTTACCTTTTGAGAATTCATCTATTTATCTATCTTTGCAAATTGAGTCCTGAAAAATAGATTACTGTTTCAACTTATCAAACTTTATGGATCATGATTACTTAATGAAATAGTTTATATTTTACTCCCATTTTAAAGATTGTACAATGGATGCACAGGAAGTTTAGGTAAAATCTTCAAATTTATGTGGTTAATAGGGATTGTTTAACTAAAATCTAGGTCTGTCTAAGTCTCTTTTCATCACTCAAAGTTCATCAGTTTAATAAATGTAAAAAGCAGAATTAAATATCCCCTGAAATATTNAATGGATGCACAGGAAGTTTAGGTAAAATCTTCAAATTTATGTGGTTAATAGGGATTTTTTAACTAAAATCTAGGTCTGTCTAAGTCTCTTTTCATCACTCAAAGTTCATCAGTTTAATAAATGTAAAAAGCAGAATTAAATATCCCCTGAAATATTAAAAAAAAAATCAGAGATACCATGGGAACATTTTATGCAAAGATGGGCAAATTAAAGGACAAAAATGGCAAAGACTTACCAGAAGCAGAAGACATCATTCAAGATGCTCCTATTGTTACTTTTTCTGCCCTTGATAAAATATTCTCAGAGAAATGTTAATATATCTCACTATGATTATATATTTATTTTCCTTTATACTTCTTCTGATTTTCACCTTACATATCTTTGTGTCTTGGCTGTTAGGTGTCTACTGGTTTACAATGTTTATCTTCTTTGTGAATTGTACCTTAAAATATTCATCTTTGTTTCATTTAAAGATAAATTTTTTTTAATAGGATATCAAAAAAAAAAAGATAAGAAAAAGAAGACATGGCAAAAATACAAAGAAGAACTATACAAAAAAAAGTTTAATGACATGGATAACCATAATGATATAGTCACTCATCAAGTGACCTAGTGACTAAGGCAAAGAGATGAGAAACAAAGGAAACAGTGACAGACTTCATTTGTGGGAGTTCCAAAATCACTGCAGATGGTGACTGCAGTCATGAAATTAAGACACTTGTTCCTTAGAAGAAAAGCTATGACCAACCTAGACATCATGTTAAAAGGCAAACCATTTTTTTTTTTAAAGAGACCTTTTTTGCCAACAAAGGTCCATCTATTAAAAGTTATGGTTTTTCCAGTAGTCATGTATGGATGTGAGAGTTGGACTATAAAGAAAACTGGCTCTGAAAAATTGATGCTTTTGAACTGTGTGGTCTTGGAGAAGACTCTTGAGAGTCCCTTGTACTGCAAGGAGATCAAAACAGTTAATTCTAAAGGAAATCAGTCTTGAATATTCATTGGAAGGACTAATACTGAAGCTGAAGCTCCAATACGTTGGCCACCTGATGTGAAGAACTGATTCACTGGAAAGTCCTAATGCTGGGAAAGATTGAACAGGAGAAGTGAATGATAGAGGATGAAATGATTGGATGGCATTGCCAAGTCAATGGACATGAATTTGAGACAGCTCTGGGAGTTGGTGGTGGACAGGGAAGCCTGGTTTGCTGTAGTTCATTGGGTTCCAAAGAGTTGGACATGACTGAGTGACTGAACTAAACTGAACACTCACCTAGAACCAGACATGCTGAAGTATGAAGTCAGGTGGGTTGTAGGAAACATCACTACAAACAAAGCTAGTGGAGTAATGGAATTCCAGTTGAGTTACTTCAAATCCTAAAAGATGGTCTCTTAGTGATGCACTCAATATGCCAGCAAATTTGGAAAATTCAGTAGTGGCCACAGGACTGGAAAAGATCAGTTTTCATTCCAACCTCAAAGAAGGGCAATGCCAATGAATGTTCAAACCAGTATAAAATTCTACTCATTTCTCATGCTAACAAGGTAATGCTCAAAATCCTTCCAGCTACCTTTTAGCAGTATGTCAAACAAGAATTTCTAGATGTACAGCTTGCATTTAGAAAAGGCAGAGGAAACAGATATCAAATTTCCAACCACTATTCGATCATTAAAAAAAAAAAAATTCCAAGAAACATCTACTTCTGCTTCATTGACTACACTAAAATTTTTGGCTGTGTGGATCACAATAAACTATGGAAAATTCTTAAAGGGATGGCAATACCAGACCACCTTACCTGTCTCCTGAGAAAGCTGATGTAGGTAAGAAGCAACAGTTAAAACCAAACATGGAACAATGGACTGGCTAAAAATTGGGAAAGGAGCCCGTCAAGATTATATATGGTCACCCTACTTATTTAACCTCTATGTAGAGTACATCGTATGAAATGCTAGGCTGGATGAACCCCAAACTGGAACCTTGATTGCCAGGAGAAATATAAACAACCTTAGATATGCAGATGAAACTAAAGAGCCTCTTGATGAAGGTGAAAGAAGAGAGTAGAAAAAGCTAGCTTAAAATTCAGCATTCAAAAAATGAAAATCTTGTCCCATATTTTCATGGCAAATAGGGAAAAAGTGGAAACAATGGCAGATTTTATTTTCTCAGGTTCCAAAATCACTGTGGATGGTGATTGCGGTCATGAAATTAAAAGACATTTGCTTCTTGAAAGAAAAGCTATGACAAACCTAGACAGCATATTAAAGAACAGAGACATTACTTTGCTTACAGAGGTCCCTATAATTAAAGAGCCTGGTGGGCTATGGTCCATGAGATTGCAAAGTCTGACATGACTCAGTGACTAAGCCAACACCACCATGGTTCATACAGTAATAATGTATGGGTGTGAAAGTTGGATCATAAAGAAGGCTGAGCATTGAAGAATTGATGCTTTTGAACTGTGGTACTGGAGAAAACTCTCAAGAGCCCCTTGGACATTGAGATTAAGCAAGTCAATCCTAAAGAAAGTCAACCCTGAATATTCATTGGAAGGACAGATACTGAAGTTGAAACTCGAATACTTTGGCTACCTGGTGGAAAGAGCTGACTCATTGGAAAAGACTCTGTTGCTGGGAAATATTAAGGGCAAGAGGAGAAGGGAGTAACTGAGGATCATATGGTTGAATAGCATCACTGACTCAATTGACATGAATTTGAACAAATGCCAGGAGATAGTGAAGGACAGGGAAACTTGGTGTGCTGCATTCCATGGGGTCACAAAGAGTCAGACATGACTTAGCAACTGAACAACAACAACAGTAAGCAGAATTAAATAATTTATTAAATGTACAAAAATGTGAGTAAAAGAATTAGTAGTTTAGAGTTCAGAAAATGAATTGAAGTAGACACAATGATTTGAGTGATTTGGGAAGAATTTTGCAGAAGTGAGAAGTAGCTTTCTATACTATGTAAACAACTGTATAAACTACACTTTTGTAGTATAAAGACATTTAATATATTTAAGGTACAAAAGAAAGTTCCTCAAGTTAAAAATAACAATGAAATAGAAACTGCAGAAAGTTTCAAGTGGACACAGAGAATGTAAAGTTTTACAAAGAGGAAAAGATTCCCTTTGGGTGCTGTGATCACTCTTTGTACTCACTAGAGTCCCATTTGTAGTACTGAAGAAGTAACCTGACATAGACTGCAATGGTAAATGACTCTGCTACACAGCAATAACTTACGGGTATGTTCATTGCTTGTAATCGCAGTGTTCGAAGCAATTGTGTTTCAGATTGTCTCTCCCTCCCTCTCCTCCCCTCTCCCTCTCTNTATGCAGAGTACATCATGAGAAACGCTGGGCTGGAAGAAGCACAAGCTGGAATCAAGATTGCCGGGAGAAATATCAATAACCTCAGATATGCAGATGACATCACCCTTATGGCAGAAAGTGAAGAGGAACTAAAAAGCCACTTGATAAAAGTGAAAGAGGAGGGTGAAAAAGTTGGCTTAAAGCTCAACATTCAGAAAACGAAGATTATGGCATCTGGTCCCATCACTTCATGGGAAATAGATGAGGAAACAGTGGAAACAGTGTTAGACTTTTTTGAGGCAGACTCCAAAATCACTGCAGATGGTGACTGCAGCCATGAAATTAAAAGACGCTTACTCCTTGGAAGAAAAGTTTTGAGCAACCTAGATAGCATATTCAAAAGCAGAGACATTACTTTGCCAACTAAGGTCCGTCTAGTCAAGACTATGGTTTTTCCTGTGGTCTCGCATGGATGTGAGTGAGAGTTGGACTGTGAAGAAGGCTGAGCACCGAAAAATTGATGCTTTTGAACTGTGGTATTGTAGAAGACTCTTGAGAGTCTCTTGGACTACAAGGAGATCCAACCAATCCATTTTGAAGAAGATCAGCCCTGGGATTTCTTTTGAAGGACTGATGCTAAAGCTGAAACTCCAGTACTTTGGCCACCTCATGAGAAGAGTGGACTCCTTGGAAAAGACTCTGATGCTGGGAGGGATTGGGGGCAGGAGGAGAAGGAGCCAACAGAGGATGAGATGGCTGGATGGCATCACTGACTCGATGGACGTGAGTCTGAGTGAACTCTGGGAGTTGGTGATGGACAGGGAAGCCTGGCATGCTGCAGTTCATGGGGTCGCCAAGAGTTGTACATGACTGAGTGAATGAACTGAACTGAAAGCAATACATCAAAACTGAGAATGGAATGAAGATTGAAATGTGAAAAAACTCAATTTATTTACCATATACCCTTTCCTAACAGGAAACTGAAGTATATGCTCATCTAATCTAAAGAAATGAAAACAGAAAGAAGAAGATATGAGGATTGTTAAAAAGTAGGCAATTAACAATTTTAAAATATTTTAAACTATTCAATTATATAATAGTGGAATATGGCTCAGATGATAAAGCATCTGCCTGCAAAACAGGAGACTGGGATTCAATCCCTGGATTGGGAAGATCCCCTGGGGAAGGAAATGGCAATACATACTAATATTCTTGCTTGGCAAATCCCATGGACAGAGGCTGGCAGGCCACAGTCCATGGGGTTGCAAAGAGTAGGACATGACTGAGTAACTAACACACACACATTTATCCTGTAAGACATGGCTCAGATCAAACCACAGTTTTAATATTGTATATATTCTTATTTTCTGTCAAATTAATCTTTCAATGAAAATCTCCTACTCAAAATCCTTATTGGTGCACTATTTGAGGATGAATCTAAACTCATCAAGGTGATTTTATAAACTTTATAATTATAAAAATTTATGCTTCACCTCTCTTTCCTTCACATCGCCCAGTGACTACCTTTTGTTTAGTTGCTAAGTCATGTCAGACTCTTTGCGACCCTATGGACTGTAGCCTGCCAGGCTTCTCTGTCCATGGGGTTTCCCAGGCAAGAATACTGGCATATGGAATTATTAATACTTGTGGCTCCTGAAAATTACTATGCTTCCTTCCTTGCCGTTGCTGGTTCCTCTGCCTGGAGCAACTGCTCTCCTTCTTGAGTGGCATCTTCATATCTGTTAGGTTCAAGACAAACTCCATCTCTCCCCGAAGCCCTCTCTTCCCTTCAGTCTTACTTAGCCCTGACACTGGCATGTTGACACATGTGTTTCTTTTATCGAGGCATGCACTCACTTGATGTTAGTTTATTTTTCTTCCTCTTCCAAAAGAATGCGATCTTCTAAAAGGTGAGACCCATGTTTTATTAGTTGATAAATTATCTTTTCTTAGCATATTATCTAAGCTCCTAATAGTTTCTTATTTAATCTTCAAAATGATCTTGAGAAAGAGGAATCCTTTACCACACAAGGAGCCTGAAGCTCAGAAAGAATTAGTGCCTTGCATGATATCAAACTCTAATAAGTGATAGGATCAGATTTAAATACAGCTCAGGACCCTATAGTTTTTCCTTCACCTTGCTTGAATATACTGGATGCCTGAGCAATGAATCTTTACAGAAGATCCCTGGGGTGGAATACCTTGGGGCTAGTTTTGATTTGACAACAGCTGACTATATCATATTCAGCAGATCATTTTGTTTTCCTTTCACAGACTCCCCACCGGGACTGAGGGCCATGTTTCTCCAGCTTATATACCCATTCCTTGCCAGCTACACAATCATTGTGAAAGGTCTGTGAAGTGTCAAAGGTACACAAGATGAGGTGGTGAGTTTTAATTGCAACCTGATCTATATTTGGATGCTTGAAAAGGAATTATCTCTAATATGGGCCTTCATGCTTATATTCTTTCAAACAATTCATACTTTCTCTTTTTGACATCTTCCTTCTAGCCTGAAACATACTTTATTTTCACAAAGATAATGTTATGTTTCTGTGTTATTACTTCTTGGATGAAAATAAAGGAAGACTACTATTAATATTATTAAAGCCATTTAAATTTCATCTCCATCTTAAACACTGCACAGAGTTAGTAGAGAGACAATCAATATTAGAAGATGGCAAGAAGCAAAATTAGGCAGGCAAGATGTTTTATGTGAAAACTTTTAACAGAGAATCTTTAATAGGTGGGAACTGCAAAAAATTAAATCATGTTGTGACAGTATTCATTTAATACAAAGAAATATGTTGGAGTATATAGAAAAGTCATTTTTAAAGACAAAAGAAATTTGACACAATATAGTTTAAAAAGATTTATTTTTGTTGAAAAATGGAATTCTCTCTATATTATAGCTCTACATCCTATTACTTCCATTTGATACTGAAAAATGGAAAAAGATAACTCATATCTAAAGAAACATTGATTCCAATGCATTTTCCATTCATACAAGCAGTCTTCTCTCAACAATGAAATTCATATTAAAAAAGTGCATTTTTTTCTCTTTTCCTCCTTTTATTTATATATCCACAATCGGACAAGCCATAACACTATCTAAACAACTGTATGCATTAACAAACAAACATAGATCAATAGCCATCATTTGACACACATGCACCATTCTCTATGAAAACATCAATAGTCTAAAAGCTGAGTGGGCATAGCTGGAAAAAATATTCTTCACAGACACAACGTTGGCAGAAGATTAAATAACCAGATGTCAGGGAGAAAAAAAAAATTCAATGAAACTAAATGCATATTGGAAATGTACAGGTATTCTGTAGAGCTAAACTGTTCAGGATTAATAATAAGAAAATTATCTTCTACTTGCAGTCATTCAATTACTGTGTGTGCAAATATTTTGGATTGGATGTTTCCTATTCAAATATATTATTATCTACCTAAGGAGCCCTGTTGGGAGTCAAGGCAGAACGAGGATATGAGTTGCACAATGCAGTCCAATCTGAAAACAATATCTTAAGTTGTTATAGAGCCTTTCATAAGCAAAACCAAAGATGACTTGTGTCATTCAAATCTATAGCACTGTGATGGAGCAATGAAAAGGGAATATATAACTTAGTAATGGGCTCAGGCAGCTGAGAGAAGCCAAGTTTATGCAGAGCATTTGATTGAAAATAGATGAAATTCAAGAGTGTGTCAACTCAGTCAGTACCTACACAAACCAAAAAACAAATAAGCCATTTGCCATTTTATTATAAGGCAGTATGGATACGGATAGGGCAGTGCACCAGGAACAGGAGCCATACAACATTTTTATCATTTTCCAATGTTATTATATGAAATAATTCATTGTAATTCCCTGTGACAGAAGACAGTGTAACTCCTATGACAATTTTATTATAAGGGTTGACTCTTAGCTTTCCAGCATGCTCAAATTGTCAGAAGTGACCATAGCAGGTGAAAATACCTATTTATCTTAGAAAAATTTTAACACACTCTTAAACAATTGCTGTATTGTAGATACAATACAAGCATTTGCTACAAGCATTTGCTTCATGCACATCTATAGTTCTATGATTCCTGAAGTTGTTTAAAAATGCAATCTTATTGTTTTCATAAACTTCATACATATAAGGAGGGAGATCATAATACATTAAATTGATCCACTTGCCTATGTACATGCTAGATGTCAGAGTCTGTCTAGAAAATCAGAGAATGAGGAGAGGAAATTGACTGTGGGATGGGATTTAATATTGGATGAAATTACATAGGTAGAAGAGGACATGAATAGAGAAGTTATCTTCCCAGAGAAAAACAAAACCATCATTTAGGATAGAAGCATTAAGATAGATATGAGGGATTCTGACCAGAACATAGCAACGTGGGTAGATCTCAAGGAATGCATCAGAAAATCAAGGTTTCATACTGATAATATAGATTTAAGAGTGGATACCAAGATAGAAAAATGGAAGGCAAAGGTCATTCAGTTGAGTTCAGTTCAGTTACTCAGTTGTGTCTGAGACTCTTTGCAGCCCCATGGACTGCAGCACATTAGGCCTCCCCTGCCCATCACCAACTCCCGGAGCTTGCTCAAACTCATGTCCCTCAAGTCTGTGATGCCATCTAATCATCTCATTCTCTGTTGTCCCCTTCTCCTCCTGTCTCCAATCTTTCCCAGCATCAGGGTCTTTTTTAGTGAGTCAGTTCTTCTCATCAGGTGGCCAAATTACTGGAGTTTCAACTTCAGCATCAATCCTTCCAATGAATATTGAGGATTGATTTCCTTTAGGATGGACTAGTTTGATCTCCATGCAGTCCAAGGGATTCTCAATAGTCTTCTCCAACACCGCAGTTCAAAAGCATCAGTTCATTAGTATTCAGCTTTCTCTGTATTCCAACTCTCACGTCCACACATGACTCCTGGAAAAACCATAGCTTTGACTAGATGGACCTTTGTTGGCAAAGTAATGTCTCTGCTTTTTAATATGCTGTCTAAGTTGGTCACAGCTTTTCTTCCAACGAGCAAGTGTCTTTTAATTTCTTGGCTGCAGTCACCATCTGTAGTAATTTTGGAGCCTAAGAAAATAAAGCCTTTTACTGTTTTCATTGCTGCCCCAAATATTTGCCATAAAATGATGGGACTGTATGCCATGATCTTAGTTTTTTGAAAGTTGAGTTTTAGGCAAACTTTTTCACTCTCTTTCATTTTCATCAAGAGGCTCTTCAGTTCAAACTACCGCACAATTGCACTCATCTCACATACTAGTAAAATAATGCCAAGAGCATTAGGATTGGCATAATGTAAAAGAGGAATACAAGGATTAGAGTATATTTAAAAAGTTACCCAAATACGTGATTCCCCTTGCCTAAAAGATATCATGAGCAAGGACTTCCCTGAGCATCCAGTGGTTAGAATCCACCTTGTAGTGCTGGGGACATGGGATTGATCCCTTAGTTGGGCACTAAGACCCGGATGCTTCAACTACTGAGGTCCACAAGCTCCGGAGCCTTTGTGCCACAGCTGAAGAGTCTCTGCACCACAGTGAAAGATCCTGCAAGATATAATGAAGATCGCACATGCTGTAATAAATATCAGCAAAAGATTGGTAGATTTAGGTAGATCGAGGATGACGGTGGTGGTGGTGATGTACAAGAAGAAAGACAAATAAAAAAGTTTAACATAAATCAGTAAGAAAAACATACCAGTAAAACTAATTAACAAAGGACAGATACAGAATGCAACTATACAATAACCACACTTAATAGTATTCAACCTCACTAGTAGCAAACAAAGAAATCCTAAATAAGGTAAGCTAATTTCTTATCCATAATTTTTGGTAATGCTCTCTAAAGATACACCTGTATTCCTATCAGTATATACATTAGGACATTTATAGAGGAAAATAACTTAGAATTTTGCATCCTTATGAACTATTTTGAGAAATTCATTCTATGTAAATAATTGTGGGCTTATGCAAAAATTTAACTATATGTTTTAATTTTACAATACACACGAGGCACATCCTAACCTCTCAACTGTTCGTATATATTTAGCACAGTGTTTTAGGGAATTGGAGAAGGCAATGGCAACCCACTCCAGTACTGTTACCTGGAAAATCCCATGGATGGAGGAGCCTGGTAGGCTGCAGTCCATGGGGTCACTGGGAGTCGGACACGACTGAGTGACTTCACTTTCACTTTTCACTCTCATGCATTGGAGAAGGAAATGGCAACCCACTCTGGTGTTCTTGCCTGGAGAATCCCAGGGATAAGGGAGCCTGGTGGGCTGCCATCTCTGGGATCGCACAGAGTCGGACACAATTGAAGCGACTTAATCTGACATTTAGGTCTCTTTTCAGAGAATTGGTGAAGTGACATCTGTTCCCAGCCCTCTTCATCTTCTTCACAAGTTTTAAGTACATGGACAGATAGAGAATTAGAGGTAGGCTCCACAGAACTTCTCTGAGTGCCAGGAGAAAGCAGGCTGTAAAGAAACATCAAGACTTTGATCTGAAGAAGAAGACTGTGTGAAACCCTAACTAAACTGCACTTCTTGGGGTTTCTTGAGACAAAGTTCAATTAGTAAAACTGGCTATAACATAGTGATACTTTTACACAGCTTGAGGTTTTAGAAATGTTGAGGAACTTAGGAGAAAAGCAGTCTCCAGGAAAGGGGGGCAATGTTGACAGGGGAAGGCTGGTAGCAGTGGCAGCAGTAAGACATTATCCAGTGAAGCCTTAAGAAACAGGCATCATCTGAAACTGAAATGATGAACACATGAAAGGCCTTTCTGTGTGGACACAAACGGCACATCTGGGAATCCGGATAGCCTTTGGGATTGAGGATACTCTTGTAGGTAATAGTGACAAAGGGGAAAAAAAAAAATAAAAGCATTGACTGAAAACATTGTTAAAATCAGCAAAGGACGTTTCTCACAGCAACCCCAAATAGACTGCATAGCCTAATGCCATGCAATTCCAAAGTTGAGGTTTAAAAAAAAATGTATTTCTGGAATAGTGAAAAGCAGTAACTTTGAGATTTCTCATGAATATTCTCCAATAGGAACTTAACTGACTATATGGCATTCCCCCCCCCTCCTCCCCCTGTTTTTAACAGACCTGTTGTAGAAAACAGGGAATATGAATGTGTCTCTAATGAAGATGAAAACTCTGGCTCTAAACATTCAGTGGGACAAACAACTCAGTCTGCAGAAAGGGTGAATACCCACTTAATATGTTAAGTGAACCCACCTAAAGAAACGATAGCATCCCAAAGGCAGAGGAGGAGATGAATGACGGAATCATGATAAACCTACTGGGCCCAGCAGACTGGAGTGGAGCCATGGCTACACTAAGAACTCTTTGGTTTTTTAGCTGGCTCACTCCTGCTGATATTGATAAATATTTTTTCCCCACATATAGGAACCAGAACTTGGTCCCTTACAGAGCATAATAACATCATTATGTATGAACTAATGTCTGTCCTCGGATACGTACTCAAGATATAATAAACAAAGTTAGTTAAGAAAATAAATACTCAAATTTCAAGTTCTAGCTCAAAGGAGAAACCAACGAGTTCTCCGATCTTTGGGGAAGCAGTAAATTTCTCTCTCTCTTATACTCACACATACACACACACACAAACAGACACTATACGAGAGAAAATGGAAAGTATTGACAACCTGCCCAAGTAAGAAGCTGTAAAAGAATAGACAGAAAAGAAAGGGGGAGATTGCGGGGTTAAGAAATAATAGAAAAGCAGCAAGGAGATGAAAACATATTTTAAAAGTTCAGATTACAGACATGGAAAGAAATCTTGAGAAATTTCCAGGGATGACAAATGAGAAAAGCAAAATGCAAGATTATAGCAGAAGGAAAGCTGATATCTGATTTATTGGTGAGAGAGGTGAAGACACTGTGTCTCCTTGAAGTGTATCCTTAACAAACATAACAAAGGACACTCAAAAATATAGAATTAGTTCCTTAACCTGAAATAAATGACTCTTTAAATCAAAATATGCATAATAGGGATAATTTAAACAGAATATTCAATAATGTGAAATATCTTAGATCAGTAATTCTTAAAATTCAAGCATGTAGGTAAAAGTGTTTTGACTATCCAGAGAGGATAAGCAAATTATAGACAAAAAAAGCAATACTGGGGTGGCCTCATGCACCTTAACTGTCAAACATTGTGATGAGAAGCCAGGGGAACAATGTTGCCAAATTTTGAAGGAAAAGAAGTAATATTATACACTGAGATTTAGTTCAGGAAGGAAAGAAACAGGTAGTCTTTCAGAGAGTTTAACACACATGATCTCTTCTTGAAAACACAATGACAGTAACAAAAAGAAAATGTCCTAAATATTAATTTTGGCAAGTTGAATCAAAGATTTCAGTAATTATAGAAGGCACACTTTTAAAAAATGTCACGGTTTCATTAAAGCTATTTAAATATAGAAATAATAGTGGGAGCTTCTTGAATTAAAAAAATATTCAAAATGACAGAAAGATATTACTCTAAATCTCAGTAAATATAATCAAAATTAATACATCACATTACTATGTAGAAGTTGGCAAGGAAGGTGTGATAAGTGAGACTGTTACTGCCCTTTTCTTTCTTGGCATGGAGGAAATCAATAAAACTATAAATTGAAATATGAAATTTTATTTTATATTTTAAAAATGTATTTATTTTAATTGAAGGCTAATTACTTTACAATATTGTGACGGTTTTTGCCATACATTGACATGAATCTGTCATGGATATACATGTGTTCACATCCTGAACTCCCCTCCTACCTCATTCCCCATCCCATCCCTCTGGGTCATCCCAGTGCACTGGCCCTGAGCAGCCTGTCTCATGCATTGAACCTGGACTGGCACATATGGTAATATACATTTTTCGATGCTATTCTCTCAAATCATCCCACCCTTGCCTTCTACCACAGAGTCCAAAAGTCTGTTCTTAACCTCTGTGTCTCTTTTGCTGTCTCACATATAGGGTCATTGTTACCATCTTTCTAGTTCAGTTCAGTTCAGTTCAGTCGCTCAGTCACGTCCTACTCTTTGCAACCCCATGAATCGCAGCACGCCAGGCCTCCCTGTTCATCACCATCTCCCGGAGTTCACTCAGACTCACGTCCATTGAGTCCATGATGCCATCCAGCCATTTCATCTTCTGTCATCCCCTTCTCCTCCTGCCCCCAATCCATCTTTCTAAATCCCATATATATGCATTAATATACTATATTGGTGTTTTTCTTTCTGACTTACTCCGCTCTGTATAATAGGCACCAGTTTCATCCACCTCATTAGAACGATTCAAATGTATTCTTTTTAATAGCTGAGTAATATTCCACTGTATATATGTACCACAGCTTTCTTATCCATTCATCTGCCAATGGACATCTAGGCTGCTTCCATGTCCTGGCTATTGTAAATAGTGTTGTGATGAATATTGGGGTACATGTGTCTCTTTCAATTCTGATTTCCTCAGTGTGTATGCCCAGCAGTGGGATTGCTGGGTTGTATGGTAGTTATATCTTCCCTGGTGGCTCAGAGGTTAAACTGTCTGCCTCCAATGGGGGAGACCCAGGTTTGATCCCTGGGTGGGGAAGATCCCCTGGAGAAGGAAATGGTAACCCACTACAGTATTCTTGCCTGGAGAATCCCATGGACAGAGAAGCCTGGTAGGCTACAGTCCACAGGGTCGCAAAGAGTCGGACACAACTGAGTGGCTTCACTTACTTCACTTATGGCAGTTCTATTTCCAGTTTGTTAAGGAATCTCCACACTGTTCTCCATAGTGGCTGTACTAGTTTGCACTCCCACCAACAGTGTAAGAGGGTTCCCTTTTCTCTACACCTTCTCCAGCATTTATTGCTTGTAGACTTCTTGATAGCAGTCATTCTGAATGGCGTGTGATGGTACCTTCTTGTGTGTTTGATTTGCATTTCTCTGATAATGAGTGATGTTGACCATCTTTTCATGTGTTTGTTAGCCATCTGTATGTCTTCTTTGGAGAAATGTCTATTTAGTTCTTTGGTCCATGTTTTTATTGGGCCATTTATATTTTTGGAATTGAGCTGCAGGAGTTGCTTGTATATTTTTGAGATTAATTCTTTGTCAGTTACTTCATTTGCTATTATTTTCTTCCATTCTGAAGGCTATCTTTTCACCTTGCTTATAATTTCCTTGGTTGTGCAGAATGTCTAACTCTACGGTCATACCACTGAGACTTCAGTTCACTTCAGTCACTCAGCTGTGTACAACTCTTTGCAACCCCATGAACTGTAGCACGCCAGGCCTACCTGTCCATCACCAACTCCCAGAGTTTACCCAAACTGATGTCCATTGAATCAGTGATGCCATCCAACCATCTCATCCTCTATCATCCCCTTCTCCTCCTGCCCTCAATCTCCTCTAGCATCAGGGTCTTTTCAAATGAGTCAACTCTTTGAATGAGGTGGCCAAAGTACTGGAGTTTCAGCTTTAGTGTCATTTCTTCCAAAGAAATCCCAGGGCTGATCTTCAGGATGGACTGGTTGGATCTCCTTGCAGTCCAAGGGACTCTCAAGAGTCTTCTCCAACACCACAGTTCAAAAACATCAATTTTTCAGCGCTCAGCTTCTTCACAGCACAACTCTCACATCCATACATGACCACAGGAAAAACCATAGCCTTGACTAGATGGACCTTTGTTCACAAGTAATGTCTCTGCTTTTTAATATGCTGTCTAGCTTGGTCATAGCTTTTCTTTCAAGGAGTAAGTGACTTTTAATTTCATGGCTGCAATCACCATCTTCAGCAATTTTGGAACCCTCAAAAATAAAGTCAGCCACTGTTTCCACTGTTTCCCCATCTATTTGCCATGAAGTGATGGGATCTGATGCCATGATCTTAGTTTTCTGAATGTTGAGCTTTAAGCCAACTTTTTCACTCTCCTCATTCACTTTCCTCAAAAGGCTCTTCAGTTCTTGTTCACTTTCTGCCATAAGGCTGATGTCATCTGCATATCTGAGGTTATTGATATTTCTCCTGGCAATCTTGATTCCAGCTTGTGTTTATGGGAAAATAATTTTTTAAAGAAACATATATAGCAATTTATAGGAAAATATTTGGGAAATCATGATTGATTTACATTCCATAAAATCAGTTTATCATTATTATTAAAGATTCTATCTATGGTGTCTTCTCTGGTACAAGTCATGTTAAAATTTTTATTTTGCTTATACTACCAAAATCTCTGTGTATAAAATGTATTTTTGAATTTAGAACAATCAGAAAAATGGAAATCTAGAAACTGTTATTTTAAAAAGCTTTATTTGTGGGAAATAATAAGTGATCAATATGTAAGATGAGTAAACTAGTATGTAGGAAGTTTCACAAATAGAAGTGAAAATGACCCAGGGCTTACATAATGTGGGTGGGCAGACTTTAATTTATGCAGATGACCACTAATATCAAATGAAGTCTGAGCATAAATACCAAACAGCAATGAAAAAAGAGTAACCCAATATTTAATATTTTTATGCCTTTTGACAGTTTCATGAATGCTTTTTGAATAACATTTAATTGGGTTAATCATAAAGATTATATAGGAAAATTAAACATTGATTTGGTAAAATAAGGTATGTAAACTCTTAGATATATAATATGTAATC
>SJYV01040745.1:645357-673774 GCA_006410875.1 Neotragus pygmaeus | reverse complement strand
ATAAGTTGCTTGTATATTTTTGAGATTAATTCTTTGTCAGTTACTTCATTTGCTATTATTTTCTTCCATTCTGAAGGCTATCTTTTCACCTTGCTTATAATTTCTTTCATTGTGCAAAAGATTTTAAGTTTAATTAGGTCCCATTTGTTTATTTTTGCTTTTATTTCTATTACTCTGGGGGGTGGGTCACAGTGGATCCTGCTATGATTTATGTCAGAGAGTGTTTTGCCTATGTTTTCCTCTAGGAGTTTTATAGCTTCTGGTCTTACATTTAGATCATTAAACTATTTTGAGTTTATTTTTCTGTATGGTGTTAGAAAGTGTTCTGCTGCTGCTGCTAAGTTACTTTAGTCATGTCTGACTCTGTGCGACCCCATAGATGGCAGACCACCAGGCTCCCCCTTCCCTGGGAT
Source organism: Neotragus pygmaeus (assembly GCA_006410875.1). Taxonomy (NCBI): domain Eukaryota; kingdom Metazoa; phylum Chordata; class Mammalia; order Artiodactyla; family Bovidae; genus Neotragus; species Neotragus pygmaeus. The sequence continues at coordinate 673,361 of SJYV01040745.1, read as the reverse complement.
TCTCCAGGCAAGAACACTGGAGTGGGTTGACATTTCCTTCTCCAGTGCATGAAAGTGAAAAGTGAAAGTGAAGTTGCTCAGTCATGTCCAACCCTCAGCGACCCCATGGACTGCAGCTTTCCAGGCTCCTCCATATGGGATTTTCCAGACAAGAGTACTGGAGTGTGGTGCCAGTTCTAGCTTCATTCTTTTACACGTGGTTGATCAGTTGTCCCAGCACCACTTGTTAAAAAGTTTATCTTTTCTCCATTGTACATTCTTGCCTCCTTTGTCAAAGATAAGGTGTCCATAGGTGTGAAAGCCTATCTCTGGGCTTTCTATTTTGTTCCATTGATCTATATTTCTGTCTTTATGCTAGTACCATACTGTCTTGACAACTGTAGCTTTGTAATATAGCTTGAAATCAGGCAGGTTGAATTCTCCAGTTCCATTCTTCTTTCTCAAGATTGTTTTGGATATTTGAGGTTTTGTATTTCTATACAAATTGTGAAATTATTTGTTCTAGTTCTCAAAATTTCTATTTTTCTTAAACTTATATTGTTGTACAGTTCCTCAGTTGAGTCTGAATCTTTGTGACCCCATGGACTGTAGCATGCCAGGCCTTCCTGTCCTTCACAGTTTCCCAGAGTTTCTCAGACTTGTGGCCTTTGAGTTGATGATGCCATCCAACCATCTAATCCTCTGTTGCCCCTTCTCCTCCTGCCCTCAGTCTTTCCCAGCATCAAGTCCCAGCTCTACACTGGAGCTTCAGCTTCAGCATCAGTCCTTCAAATGAATGTTCAGGGTTGATTTCAGGGAGACAGGTTTGATCTCCTTGCTGTCCAAGGGACTGAGAGTCTTCTCCAGTACCACAGTACAGAAGCATTAATTCTTAAGTGCTCAGCTTTCTTTATGGTCCAGCTCTCACAGCTGTACATGATTTTGGATGAGAAAAGATGCTATGATCTTAGTTTTCTGAATGTTGAGTTTTAAGCCAGCTTTTTCACTCTCCTCTTTCACCTTCATCAAGAGGATCTTTAGTTCTGTTTCACTTTCTGCCATTAGGGTGGTGTCATTGATATATTTGAGGCTAATGATATTTCTTCTGACAATCTTGATTCCAGCTTGAACTTCATCCAGCCTGGCATTTCATATGATGTACTCTGCATAGAAGCTAAATTATCAGAGTGACAATATATAGCCTTGACATCAGTTCAGTTCAGTTTATCAGTCGTGTCTGACTCTTTGCAATCCCATGGACTACAACATGCTAGGCTTCACTATCTGTCACCGACACCTGGAGCCTACTCAAATTCATGTCCATTGAGTCAGTGATGCCACCCAACCATCTCATCCTCTGTCATTTCCTTCTCCTTTCTCCTTCAATCTTTGCCATCATCAGGATCTTGGAGTACAAAATGAAGCAGGTCAAAGACTAACAGTTTTGTCAAGATAACACACTGGTCATAGCAAACATCCTCTTCCAACAACACAAAAGAAGACTCTAAACATGGACATAATCAGATGGTCAATATTGAAATCAGATTGATTATATTCTTTGGAGCCAAAGACTGAGAAGCTCTATACAGTCAGCAAAAACCAGACTGGGAGCCAACTATGGCTCAGATCATGAACTCCTCATGGCCAAATTCAGACTTAAATTGAAGAAAGTAGGGAAAACCACTAGACCATTCAGGTATGACCTAAATCAAATCCCTCACAATTATACAGTGTAAGTGACAAATAGATTCAAGGGATCATATCTGATAGACAGAGTGCCTGATGAACTATGGATGGAGGTTCATGACACTGTACAGAAGGTAGTGATCAAGACCATACCCAAGAAAAAGTAATGCAAAAAGGCAAACTGGTTCTCTGACAAGGGCTTGCAAATAGCTGAGAAAGAAGAGAAGCTAAAGGCAAAGGAGAAAAGGAAAGATATACTCATTTGAATGCAGAGTTGCAAAGAATTTCAAGGAGAGATAAGAAAGCCTTCCTTAGTGATCAGTGGAAAGAAATAAAGTAAAACAATAGAATGGGAAAACTAGAGATCTCTTCAAGAAAATTAGAGATAACAAGGGAACATTTCATGCAAAGATAGGCACAATAAAGGACAGAAATGGTATGGACCTAACAGAAGCAGAAGATATTAAGAAGATGTGGCAAGAATACACAGAAGAACTATACAAAAAAGATTGTCATGACCCAGATAACCATGTTGGTGTGCTCACTCACATAGAGCCAGACATTCTGGAATGTGAAGTCAAGTGGGCCTTAGGAAGCATCACTAGGAACAAAGCTAGTGGAGATGATGGAATTCCAGTTGAGCTAAAAGATGATGCTGTGAAAGTGCTGCACTCAATATGCCAGCAAATTTGGAAAACTCAGCAGAATCCACAGAATTGGAGGAGGTCAGTTTTCATTGCAATCCCAAAGAAAGGCAATATCAAAGAATGTTCAAGCTACAGCATATTTGCACTCATCTCACACACTAGCAAAGTAATGCTCAAAATTCTCCAAGCCAGACTTCGACTGTACATGAAGCATGAACTTCCAGTTGTTCAAACTGGATTTAGAAAAGTAGAAGATCCAGAGATCAAATTGCCAACATCCACTGGATCACTGAAAAAGCAAGAGAGTTCCAAAAAACATCTATTTTTGTTTTACTGACTATGCCAAAACCTTGACATACTTTTTCTCAAATTTTGAACTAGTCTATTCTTCCATGTGTGGTTCTAACTATTGTAGATTCTTGACCTGCATACAGGTTTCTCAGAAGACAGTTGAGGTGATCTGGTATTCCCATTTCTTTATGAATTTTCCAGTTTGTTGTGATCCATACAGCCATAGGTCTTAATATAATTAATAAAGCAGAAGTAGATACTTTCCTGGAATTTCTTTACTTTTTCTATAATTCAGTGGATGTTGGCAATTTGATCTCTGGTTGCTCTGCCTTTCCTAAATCTAGCTTGTACATCTGGAAGTTCTTGGTTCATGTACTATTAGAGCCTAGCTTAAAAGATTTTGAACATTACCTTGCTAGAGTGTGAAATGAGTACAATTGTGTGGTAGTTTAAACATTCTTTGGCATTGCTTTTTGGGGAGCTGGAATGAAAACTGACCTTTTCAAGTCCTGGGCCACTGCTGAGTTTTCCAGATTTGCTGGATATTGACTGCAGCACTTTAACAATATCACCTTAACAGCATTGTTTTGATGTATGGCAAAACCAATATAATATTGTAAAGTAATTAACCTCCAATTAAAATTAATAAATTAATATTAAAAAATAAAGTAATATCTCTTTCATCAACTTTTAAACTTAATCATCATTGCAGTTTCAATTATACATTTTGTTTCTGATAAATTCATATGAAAGGAGATTAAATATTTTTTTGTTTAAAAAAATCATGCTTTTATAAGGTCCCAGGTTAGTGAAACCAGAATTTCCTTATCCATTCTGTCCCTGTCTTTCTCTCTGTCTTTGTCTCTTATCTCCTCCCTTCACATATTTGGTGATTACTTTTAGGACATTTACTGCTTTTTTTAAAAAATTTTATCTTTTTTTATTATTTGACTTTTACAGTATGTATGTATATCCATGTAAGTGTATGCTTGGCATGTGTGTATTTCGTTATAACAATCAAACTTGAATATCTTAAGGAGTGACTTCACTGGGAAGGCTTATGGGAGAAGGGCCTTGTCACAGAGGATGGAGACTATTGCAATGGGAAGAGTTCTGACCGTGAGATCTGACATTACCCCAATTGTTCACCAAGAAGTGCTTCTCTTTTTCAAATGGGTGCAAACAAAGGAAGAAGGAACTTGATGTGGGGAAACGTAAAACAGGGTGAAGTGATATTGGACACTAGATCAGAGCAGTTTGCCGAGAGGCTAACCCATCTCTGGAGGGGCTGGCTATATTTGCTGCCTGCTTTGAGAGTGGTTTAAATTCAGGAACGTGGGAAAGAGAAAATCTTAACCAGAGTTTGGTTAACAAACTTTAGTTAGCAAGTTGGTTAACGAGCTTGTGGGACAAGCAGTTCAATTAATCTTTTATGAAGCAAACAGTGGCAATTTGGAAAGTCTCTACTGGCCTTGACATAGGTAAATGAGGAGACATTCATTAGTTTTATCAGCTCACATGAGGAAGAGTGATATGTTACCATTTTTCTGAAACACAAAGTGATGGGGGTATTTCTTAACCTTCTTTATTTTCCAGTTTCACAAGGTTCAGGTAAAAATGTAGCACTGTCCATATGTGGTGAGTATGTGTGATTGTGTTATGTGTGTGTATGTGTTTGTGTGTGTATTCAGTTCAGTTCAGTCACTCAGTCAGATCCGGCTCTCTGTGACACCTTGGACTGCAACAAGCAAGGCCTCCCTGTTCATTGCCAACTCGCAGAGTTTACTCAAACTCATGTCCATTGAGTTGGTGATACCATCCAACCATCTCATCCTCTGTCTTCCCCTTCTCCTCCTGCCTTATATCTTTCCCAGTATCAGGGTCTTTTCTAATGAGTCAATTCTTCACATTAGATTGTCAAACTATTGGAGTTTCAGCTTCAGCATCAGTTCTTCCAAAGAATATTCAGGACTGATTTCCTTTAGGATGGACTGATTGGATCTCCTTGCAATCTAAGGGACTCTAAAGACTCTTCTCCAACACCACAGTTCAAAAGCATTAATTCTTCAGTACTCAGCTTTCTTTATAGTCCACTTCTCACATCCATACATGACTACTGGAAAAATCATATCTTTGACTAGACGGACCTTTGTTGACAAAGTAATGTCTCTGCTTTTTAATATGCTGTCTAGGTTTGTGTGTGTATAAATATTTGTTATTGTGTATATGTGTATACAATCTTACTAGATTATATAAATATAAAACAAAACTTACACAATAAAAGCTACTTTAAAGACCTAAATGTAAGACCAGAAACTATAAAACTTCTAGAGGAGAACATAGGCAAAACACTCTCAGACATAAATCACAGTAGGATCCTCTATGATCCACCTCCAAGAATACTGGAAATAAAAACAAAAATAAACAAATGGGATCTAATTAAAATTAAAAGCTTCTGCACAACAAAGGAAACTATAAGTAAGGTGAAAAGACAGCCTTCTGAATGGGAGAAAACAATAGCAAATGAAGCAACTGACAAACAACTAATCTCAAAAATATACAAGCAACTTATACAGCTCAACTCCAGAAAAATAAANAATGAGGTCGCTCAGTTTTGTCCCACTCTTAGTGACCCCATGGACTGTAGCCTACCAGGCCCCTCTGTCCATGAGATTCTCCAGGCAAGAATACCAGAGTGGGTTGCCATTGCCTTCTCTGATGATGTACTCTGCATATAAGTTAAATAAGCAGGATGACAATATACAGCCTTGACACACTCCTGTCCCTATTTGGAGCCAGTCTGTTGTTCCATGTCCAGTTCTAACTGTTGCTTCCTGACCTGCATACAAGGGTTAGTGATATATAAATTAATATTGAAATTAATACAATACTGAGATTGCATAAATATTACATAATATTCTTAATTCTTTCTCTTCTTTGTCTACACAATATCCTCAGAAACCACCTTTACTCTGATGACCTTGGGTATCACCTGTATGTACTGTTCACTTCCAAATACACAGATTACTTCCAGTGTACCTTGAACTCTCCACTGAGTTCCAGTCTTCCACAAATTGCTGTCTGTATGATACCTCTAGCTTGATGTTTTATAAGAACTATAAAAGTAACATTTCAAAATTTGAACTTGTCTTTCTTCTAACCCTGCTCGTCCTTCTATTTTCTCCACCTGACAAGTGCTTGCTTCCCAGGTGGTGTTAAATTGGTAAAGAATGCAGAAGATGCAACAGATGAAGGTTTGATCCCTGGATCTTGACATTCCTCTGGAGGAGGAAATGTTACCCACTCCAATATTTGTGCCTAGAAAATCCCGTGGACAAAGGAGCCTGGTGGGCTACACTCCATGGGGCTGCAAAGAGTCAGACATGACTGAGTAAGCACACACACACTATATGACATCAGCCAGGACAGTGTCACAACCCCTATCTGGCATATGGTTATGGAAAGGGGAGTTGGAAATTGGGATTGTGCTAGTAGCCGGTAATATTTGAGTCACCTACTTACAAGCCATGTTGCTTTTGGAAATAATTTCTTTGTGTCACAATTTTCTTGTCTGTGAATTTATTGCTGACAGAGTGTGTACTCGTAAATGTTAGCTTTGTTTTGGTCACCTATTGCTGCCTAGCAAATTGCCCTAAGAATGCAGTGCCCTAAAATAACAACAATTTGTTATTTTCATGATTGTGCTAATAGCAACAAATGGGGTTAGATTGCTAGAGAAGACTCAAGGCCCCAAACGATGATACTTATCTACAATTTCTTGCAGACAAAGAATACAAATAGCAACAGCATTAAAGTATTGTTTGTCATCAAAGGCTGCAAAGGTTCCAGAGAGGCCAGGAGTGAGCTCTAGTTGTCTTCTCTCCATAAGGCCGTATCAGGACATGCTTTTTAGATCAGGAACCACTAACAGATGTGTAGACATCTCAAAACCTGGGAGCGCAAATGAAGTCTTTTATCAGAATTCCTTATACTTTACTGGTCACGTAGGCATTTTCTATTGCGTAACCAGCATCAACTATGGAACCCTCTATCTCATTGTGGCCAAGTGCAAATTATTATTATCAATGAACAATGCTAACAAGCTGATGCCAACCACTCAAACTCATGAGGGTTTCATAATTTCAAAACAACTGTTAATCAGTAGTTTCTAATCTTGACCAAGGATCAGTGCCTTGTGGATGCTTTAGGAGAACAACTCACACCAATTCTAGGCCTGCTGAAATTAACCTTCATAGTACAGTGATTCTCTGGATTTTTGGACTCAGTTGGGTAATTTTTCTAAGCCATATGGTATCAGCTAAGACCACTCATCCAGCTGCATCCAGAGTACCCAAGATGGATGCTTTCATTCATATGTGAGACATCTTAGCTGGGTTTGCTGTAATGACTGGAAGTTAGCTGGACCTCACTTTCCTTTAGGTAGTTGGACTTGTGTAACAGGCTTAGGATTCTGAGACTGCAAATTTGGAACATGTCAGGCCTCTTAAGACCTAGGCTTGGAAATGGTGCTGTGTAACTTGCCATATATTCTCTTTGTCCGAACAAGTCACAGGGCCAGCTCAGATTCATAAACAGGAAGATGAACTCCATCTTCTGATGGGAGATAAGGCATGAACTTTTAGGGACAGGAAGAATTTTTGGTGGGCATGTTTGCAGACAATCTGTCATGATTATTATTCTTGTTGTTATAATTGCTGTATTATCATTACTAGAACTATTGTTTAGTCAAAGTAGGAAAGCATTATCTTGCCTGGACTTCTGAAATAGCATCCTAACAGGTATCTTTGCTTCCAGTCTCACTCCCCTTTAAAAAAAAATTATTTTTTATTGAAAGATAATTACTTTACAGAATTTTGCTGTTTTCTGTCAAACCTCAATATGAATCAGCCATAGGTATACATATATCCCCTCCCTTTTGAAGCTCCCTCCCATCTCCCTCACCTTTCCCACCCCTCCCAACCCCATCCGAGGGTTGATATAGAGCCCTTGTTTGAGTTTCCTGAGCCATATAGCAAATTCACTCCCTTCTTTTATCTTCATAGGCAGGCAGATATATCATCTTAAAATGTTTTCTGACAACAGAAGGACAAACAACCCAATTGAATAATTGGCAAAAGACTTTGAGAAAATACATTTCTCCAAAGAAGATATACAAATGCCCAGTAAACACACAAAAAGATATTCAATACCTTTAGTCACTAGGAAAATGCATATCAAAATCACTGCAAGGTGCAAGGTACCATTTCACATTTACTGGGATTTACATAATAAAAAAATGAAAAACAACAAGTGTCGGTGGGGATGTGGAGAAATTGAAACCTTTGTATGTGGTTAGTTGGTATGTGAAATGGTACGGTCTCCATGGGAAACAGTTTGATGATTCCTTGAAAAGCTAAATATAGTATTACCATATGACTGAGAAATTTTACTTCTAGATGTAAACTCGTTCCTGCCAGCCTCTTCCAGGAATGCTGTACTGACCAATTTTCCATTCCATCCATTCTTCCCAAGATAAGCTTCTTGTGTTTAGGTTTCAACATAAATTGTCTTTCCTGTCTAAGTTCCACTGTTACTTTCTAACTTAGCACTCTGTATTCTTCATACAAATTGCGTTACTTGCAACTTAGAAATAGTTTATTTGTCTGTTCGGTGTCATTGGTCTGTCTTTCTCACTGGAATTTTCACTTCCTGAGGGCACAGTTCTGTCCTGTTATACATCCAGGAACTTAGCATGTACCTAGCACATATCTGGCAATTCAGTTATTTGTAAAAATGGACAACCAAAGGAATTCTGTTGTGAAATATCAAAGAGGATGTGTCACGATGTAATAGGTCAATGAAAATTTAATGGTCTTCAACCAGTTTTGCCATGATCTGTGTAATAAACTTTTGTGGTAATATTCCTTGAAGAAAAGAAGAGGGGCTTTGAAGTTAGTGAGACCTTAGTTTTCTTTGTGTTCCTACCAGTTGTCTTAGAGGTAAGTTCCTTAATCTCCATGGATCTTATTTTCCCAATTAGGCAGACTTGAGTAATTTTGTTTATCTTGCAGGATTTTTAAGGATTAAAGATAAGAGGAATAGTATCAAGTACAGTGTCTGCCACACAGTGATGCTCAGCAACTGTAGGGAGTTAGTGTTTGTTTTGTTTGTAAGAAGGATCACAGAAAGGGAAAGCTAAAAACATTATCTAAGTTAGTATTGATTGCAAAATTGAGCTTTATAGACTAAAAAAACATCTAAAGTAAAATCCTGTAATATCTGAATGGATCTAAAAAAAAATGCCCCCCCCCATCTTTGCCTTTTCTGCAATCTTATTGCATTATACCTTGTATATATGTATTTATTTCTATATTTCCATATTTGATATATATTTAATATATACATGAATTTATAAGGCAATCACAAACCTTTGAACTCTGATAATTAAGAAGTCAAATGTTGATTTCTTTTTAGATAGAAAAATGGTTTTGTGGTTATGTTAAAGAAAGAGTCCTTTATTTTTTAGAGATATATCCTAAAGTATTTATTGATGGAAATTATATGATATTTTGAATTTGCCTGTACATCATGAGTGAGAATTGGGCAGATTGATAGGATTAGAAACATATAGGGATGTAGTTGAGGATGATTGACCCTGGGTAATGTATATGTGGGAATTGTTTGTGTATTTTACTTTTTCATAATTATAAGTAGGGAAGAACGGAAATGGAGAGTTTAAGCTTATATAGAGAGTAGGGAGATGTTCCAGGTACTTTGCCCACTCACCAAAATTGTCAGCCAGGGTTGAGAAAAGAGTGACATTTGGGGGCCTGCTAATACAAAGGCTGAGTTGTGAGGCTGTCACAACATAATGAAGTTCAGTAGGTTTCAAGTCACATATATTCACGTGTGAAATTTTAAGTGACATTTTTCAGTGACTCACTCTTATATCTAAATGAGGAGGAAGGGATCACCAGACATTTGAGGGAACTCCCTGGCATGAAACACAAAAGCAAAAAATCAAGAAGCCAACATCAAGGAAACTCCAAGGAAACAGATAGTAAAACAAAATTATAAATAATTAAAATTATAATTAATATTCAGAGAAAGGTGGAGGATAATGCATACATGAATAAAGAAGATGTCAAGAATAATAAAGATAATTTGAAAATTAAAAATATAATTATCAGTTTAGTTCAGTCACTCAATTGTGTTTGACTCTTTGTGACCCCATGGACTGCAGCACTCCAGGCCTCCCTGTCTATCACCAACTTCTGGATTTTACTCAGACTCATGTCCATTGAGTCGGTGACACCATCCAACCATTTCATCCTCTGTCGTCCCCTTCTCGTCCCACCTTCAATCTTTCCCAGCATCAGGGTCTTTTCCAATGAGTCAACTTTTTGCATCAGGTGGCCAAAATATTGGAGTTACNTTTACTCAAACTCATGTCCATTGAGTTGGTGATACCATCCAACCATCTCATCCTCTGTCTTCCCCTTCTCCTCCTGCCTTATATCTTTCCCAGTATCAGGGTCTTTTCTAATGAGTCAATTCTTCACATTAGATTGTCAAACTATTGGAGTTTCAGCTTCAGCATCAGTTCTTCCAAAGAATATTCAGGACTGATTTCCTTTAGGATGGACTGATTGGATCTCCTTGCAATCTAAGGGACTCTAAAGACTCTTCTCCAACACCACAGTTCAAAAGCATTAATTCTTCAGTACTCAGCTTTCTTTATAGTCCACTTCTCACATCCATACATGACTACTGGAAAAATCATATCTTTGACTAGACGGACCTTTGTTGACAAAGTAATGTCTCTGCTTTTTAATATGCTGTCTAGGTTTGTGTGTGTATAAATATTTGTTATTGTGTATATGTGTATACAATCTTACTAGATTATATAAATATAAAACAAAACTTACACAATAAAAGCTACTTTAAAAGAATGAGAAAATTAAGTCATATAAACAGTTACAGAGTCAATAAAATCAAAGCAGACTTCTGTTTCTGGGTAATTTTGAACATATAATACCCAAAAGTCGATCTCACAGGTGAAATTCAGCTAAAGAGTTGATATGAATATTGTTTAAGTATTTCTATTAATAACTTAAAAAAATAAAGGTATAACTAAAAATGATACATCATGAAGTTCTCAGTGTCCAGAAACATGGGCTTTGGCAGCAACCCATCTTAGTAGTTAACCATGCCTATATATTTATGGCACTGCCATAGGATAAAAAAATAAAATATTGACACATTTATTTTTTCATTCATGCTTCCACTCTTTAAAGAGATATTTATAAAATATCCCTTTCTCTTGTGCCCAGTGGAGAGTGTAGGAATGAACATGGTATATGCTATTCTCTCTAGGGGTCTTTGACCTCCTCTTTGATTATAAGCTCCTGATGTGTTAATGATTTAAATAAGAATACAAGAAGATAACATAAAAATGCCACAGGAGAAACAAGTGTACAGGACAAACTACGTGTAAGGAAATTATTTACTATTAGGTTGGGGTAATAAAAAGAATAGTGCAATGTGAGGCAAGCCATTATGGATTCTGCTTCCTCTATTGAGATGCATGTGGAGATTCAATTGAGAGGAGAAATGCATGTGTAATATCTAATTGGTGGCAGGTAGAATAAAAAGAAATGAGGAAGAAGTAGAAAATATAATAGGCAAGGGATAAAGTTGTCTCCTATAATAGAGGGGATCTCAGACTACGGCCCATGTTGGGGCATACCTTTACTGACCCCAGTGTGTCATTTCCTTCCAGTGGTTCAGACATGCCACCATGACTGTCCATGGCTGGAGGCAATTGCATGCCTATTAACTTCAGCCAGTATTTTCCTTTCTTCTCTCTCACAAGGTCCAGGATAGACTCATTATCAGTAGAGATCCACAGAAATTTTTATCACAATGTGGCCCTGCCAACTGCTGCCTGCATTGTATTCATTGTGTAACTGTATCTATTTCAAATAAAGTTTGAACTGTTATTTTTTATTTTGTCATTTGGCTGAACCTTGATGCCTTTTACCTTGGCTTTCCAGCTAATCCATTCTTCATTGTCTTGGTAAGACCTCTTACTTGTATTTACTGCTACAACTATATGTATGTTTGCGTGGCAGATTGGAGTAAACCACAAATAAAAATGCACAGCTTCTACAGATAAAACCTCTAAAACAATCAATATCTGGTTAAACATATCTCCTGATACTAGTTAATCATTTACACAGAATTTTATATCAAGCAAACTGATTATGATCATATTTTTTCCTTCTTCCAGCCTAGCCTCATGGATAATTAACCCAAAGCACAGAGACAATGGTGACTGACATTTAGCTTCACACAGGAAAGAAAATTTTCTCTACGTCATCCATTTATCTCTCCTTCTACATGTTTACATTTATACTATTCCTGTCTTTATTGCGGAATGTCCCTTCCCTGCCACACTATTAACATATTTAAGTTTCCTCAATTTTAAAGCATCATTGACCTTTAAATGCTGAATTGATTGAAACATAGTTTTTAGATCTAATGGAAAATATAAATATACTTACTACTTTTTTTCTTTTAATTAGAGAATAGTTGCTTTACAATGTTGTGTTGTTTTCTACTGTACAACAAAATAAATCATACATACATATACATCTATTCCCTCCTTTTTGGATTTCCTTTCCATTCAGATCATCACAGTACATTGATTAGAGTTTTCAGTGTTATCCAGTATGTTCTCAATAGTTTTATATCTTATATGTAGCATCAATAGTGTATATGTGTCAATTTCTTAAATATACACATTTGATAGTCACACATAGGTTCAGTTCAGTTCAGTTCAGTTGCTCAGTCGTGTCTGAATCTTTGCGACCCCATGAATTGCATCACGCCAGGCCTCCCTGTCCATCACCAACTCCCGGAGTTTACTCAAACTCATGTCCATCGAGTCGGTGATGCCATCCAGCCATCTCATCCTCTGTTGTCTACTTTTCTTCCTGCCCCCAGTCCCTCCCAGCATCAGAGTCTTTTCCAATGAGTCAACTCTTCACGTGAGGTGGTCAGAGTACTGGAGTTTCAGCTTTAGCATCATTTCTTCCAAAGAAGACCCAGGACTGATCTCCTTTAGAATGTAGATTCAGATAATGTTAAGTGTCAAAACTCAGTAGTTTGTAATGTTACAATTGCAAAACAGTATATCCTCATCCTCATAACTACCAGTCTCTCTAGGCCAAATTCAAATGTCTGCATATCCAGGAAGCATTTCCTCTTAGCCTCACTGGGAAATGATTTCTCTCTCCTTAAAAATGCAATCACACTTGTTTATTTATTCCTTACATGACATTTAAGTGTACTGCTTATCTAACCAGGCTATGCTCTTTTCATGGGAACATTAGCATAGAAAATAGAATAGCTTACATCCCCAAGCATTTTTACATGAATGCGATAGATACTCAATAAATATCTCTTGCCTGTCTAAATAGAACCACAATGGCAAATTAATTTCTGCCAGTTAAGTAAACAAATGTTTGCTTACACAATGTCATAGGTCTTTTCTACCGATGTGACTCTTTGGGTGTTGTAAATATTTGGTCATACCAAAGTCTTTCTTTTTTTTTTTTTTTTTATCAGTTACTGTTCATTATGTTCTCACAATACATTTGGGTTCTCACAAGTAAGCAGTAATTATAAACTTAGAGTTAGCTCTAATCAGAATCCTTTCCATCAGAAGGTACCATATGTCTTCCTTTCAGAGTGCTTCCAAGACCAAGACCAAATGAAGTTGCTCAGTCGTGTCCAACTCTGCAACCCCATGGACTGTAGCCTACCATGTTCCTCCATCCATGGGATTTTCCAGGCAAGAGTACTGGAGTGGGTCGCCATTTCCAGAGGATCTTCCCAACCCAGGTATTGAACCTGGGTCTCCTGCATTGTAAGCAGACGTTTTACCTTCTGAACTACAGAGGGTTTAACTTTAATCCCAGGGGAGTAGTGAGCAGAGGGAAAGCTTTGATCTTCTACTGCAGCCTCAGAAGGAAAGGTGAAACAGAAAAGAAGATTTGTAGTCCTCGTTCACAGAACTATATTCAGATGGGGAAAAATTGCCTGGTACATCCTTACGGTGACTGATCTCCCTTTGGCCCCACAAATGGACTAGATCCCTTGACTTTCCAAGTCTCTACATCTGGTTTTAGCCATTTGATGTCATATTCTTTTAGAATCTCTACTAGCAACTACTTTGTGAAGTTGTTATTGTAACTTTACCTAGTGTCATCCTTTCACTTAGGCAGTTTAAATGGAAACAAGGTAACTGAGTGTTTTTAATGGCAAAAGAAAAAGAGAAAGAGTAAATGAAAATTCTAAAACTTGAATTAAAAGATACATGAAACTTTTCTCTGGGTTTAGTGAGTGCATTTAGCTCATGATTTGTGTCATGTGGTATTTACTTTCCTCTTTCTTTGTGATACCCTCTGTTCCGCACCAACCCTATCCTGACAGCCCCCAGTGCGCCTGCTGTAACTGATGTTCTCAGTACCTCTGGTGACCTTGTTGTTTAATAGCTAAAATAGCATTTGCCAGTAAGTACCCTTTCACTTTTCACTTTCATGCACTGGAGAAGGAAATGGCAACCACTCCAGTGTTCTTGCCTGGAGAATTCCAGGGACAGGGAGCCTGGTGGGCTGCCATCTATGGGGTCACACAGAGTCGGACACGACTGAAGTGACTTAACAGCATCTAAGAGTCAGAAGATGTTCTCCGTTTCTCACTATTCATTAAGTCTGTTTCCTGTGTCCCAGACCATCTGCACCCCTGGCCAGCTAATATAATAAACATATTCTTGTAAATGATACTGATGGTTAGTGAAATGATAAACATAGTGCATTGTAGGAGTCTTCAGTGTTTTCACGTGAGGATGGACTTCGGAGAGAATCATCTTGGGTAAAGAGTTAATTCTCTTTGCTTTCAGGTTCCACTTCATCCAGCAGTCCATGGATCCATCCTGTTACGAACAGAATAGAAGGGGAAATACAGCTCAGACCTAGTCTTTGGGATGTTATTTATAAAGTTACAATTTTTTCACCTTCTCAATTAGTCATTGCTCTGCCCCTCACCAAGTACCACAGTTGTCCACTCTGCATTCCTTGGTGCAAACTGATATAAATACATTCCTAATTTACTATGTTCTTAAAAATAAATCATAATTTTTAATTTTTGTCTTTTTAGTGTTTTGTGTCTCTTACTTCCATTCATATTCATTGACTCATGGAATTTTACAGCTGGAAGGGACCTATAGATCACTTGGTTCAAATTCTTTCTTTCATAAACTAAAAAAAAAAAAAAAAAAGACATATTAAGTGGTTTATTTCAAGATCAACTGCTAATCGAATAAACGAATCCAAATGAAGCATAGTGAATAGAATGCTGGGTCCAATAGAATTATTTGAGATCATTTTCTTTTGAAGTATGTTTTCTTTAAGAAGTTGCCTTTAATGATTCCATATATAATATTACCGCAAATATTTGAATAACTTTCTGCTTCTTAGCCTTCTAAAATTTACAGGTTATTGCAAATATTAATGGAANTAAAAAAAAAAAAAAAAAGACATATTAAGTGGTTTATTTCAAGATCAACTGCTAATCGAATAAACGAATCCAAATGAAGCATAGTGAATAGAATGCTGGGTCCAATAGAATTATTTGAGATCATTTTCTTTTGAAGTATGTTTTCTTTAAGAAGTTGCCTTTAATGATTCCATATATAATATTACCGCAAATATTTGAATAACTTTCTGCTTCTTAGCCTTCTAAAATTTACAGGTTATTGCAAATATTAATGGAAAAGAATTCCAAACTTGGGTACCAGCTTATTTGAAGGCAAAACGATCTACATATTCATGCTGGCTTTGATAGTCTGGCATGTCTCCAGCACACAGTAAACAGATGATACCGAAGACCTTTATTCCAGATGCTGCATTTAGCAGGGTGGTATCTAATACATTAGAGATGTTTTCCCAAGTTTCTCCCTGTTAAAATAATTCATAATGATATCAAGGTCAGCACAAGCTGAGGCTATTTGTTCTGAAGATACCAGACATGCAAGGTAAACCTCCTAGGAGACTATTACAAGCCATCAACAAAACGCCCGCTAAGGATGTAAATTTTCATTCTCTCTGTAAATCTTCTGCTTACATCTCTCATGGCAACCTCTGTCCATTCATACCCAATGCTTCCTGACTCGGTCCTTGCATGGACTTCAAGACAGAGCATTTACTGTATAATTTACAAAGCTGTTTAGGACTCAGATCCACCTAGGAATTTCTATAAAGCTAGAAAATAAATATTTCTTCCATTATCCAAATATGAGATGCCAGACTCAAGGCATCAGACCTTTTCACTCAGAAGTGTCAAAGCAAAGGATGTGAAATAATTGGAGCATGTGTACTAAAAGCTGTTATCCAATCTCCTTGAGGAAATTAATTTTTATGTCCTTCTAAGCTGAAGAAAATTAAATCCATTTGATAAACTTCATGGGATATGCCCTTGTTCCAGGGTCAGATTCTCTGGGGTTGTATTTATTATAAAACTTTAAAAATCAACTATAACCACTGGAAATGTGATAAGCATCTGACATTGCATGTGGCAATATAATTCCTATGAGAATAAAATATATATGCACTCTTTCTAAATATATATATATGTAGTTTATATATGAGTATATGTGCATTATGCATATGTGATGGAGTTATCTATTCAGTTATCTCTGTAGATGAGACCATATACAAGGCATTGAGTTACCTGTGAGCTTCTGAGAGGACGGTCAGGGAGGTGTGAATAGTGGTGAGGGTAGCTTGGTATCCATTCTATGACCAACCTTATGTAGAGAACAGTCTACCTATAATGAACAGTAAATAGTGGGTAGAAATGTTTTCATGATGGCTTCATAAGGCCAAGGAGAGTTCATGCCAAAGTATAGCATACTTGGATTCTAGAAGGCTTTGCTGCCCTGCCACTGTTCCATTATTTCATGCCTGCAGAATGAGTGATGAGTGAATTTTTGCAGTGTTGACTTATCTCAGTAACCTTGCAGTTTGTGGGGCAGAGATGCACCCAAAGTAGGAGCAGGATGGGCAAGGCGGCCCAGCTGAGGCTCCACCCCCAACTGTGGGCAAGCAGACACGTGCTAAGAGGCAAGGGCAAGTATCTGAGAGAGAAGCTTGTGAATGTCCTTAAGACATCTGTGGAGTCCCCAGAATGACTGGAGAACATTTTGACTGTGTTGGGCCATTTATCCTTGACCTTACTGATAATATGCTGGCACTGCAAGGAAGCTAGATAGATTGTTTCCAATAATTCCAGTCCTTATTCTTCCTTTCCTTGACTAGTGCCTAGAAACTATATGAATAATGGTGTTTGGCATGCTCTCTGAGACCCCTCTCCAACTGTTTTCTGCCTATAAAACTTCACCCCCAAATCGTCTTTAAATTGTAACTTTTAGTTTTATTTTCAGTGGATAAATCAAACACATACTACAAGTCCAAATATTAACAAAAGGGAAAGAGTGAAAAGTAAATCACCCCTTCTTCCCCTTAACCTTCTCAGAAGTATCTATTATTATCAGTTTCATACATGTCCTTCTAGAGAAATTCTATGACTATCACAGACTTTAAAACATCTCTTGAGTGTACTTTGTACCATGTTGGTTAGAAATGACCCAAGCACATATATGGTGATCAATATATACATATTGATTAATTGAAAAGAGAGATTACTTCTGTGTTTATCAGGATCATAGAATCCCAAGGACAGTTAAAACTGCAGAGGTGACAGCACTGACCACAGGCTCTCAGAGAATCTAAACAGTGATGCACAATGACACACAGCTTCTCTGCTCCTAAATGTAAAGAGTTAACTGTTGGGGAATTCAAGATAAATTATGCTATGGAGAGTAACAGACCCTGAAACAGGAAGCTGAGCCCTGGCATTTTACACCTTGTGGAGACAAATGCTTTGCAATGTGTATTAAAACAGTCTTTGCGATCAAGATTTGGCAAGTCACCCAGAATCCTTAACTTGCCCACC
This sequence comes from Neotragus pygmaeus, assembly GCA_006410875.1. NCBI lineage: Eukaryota > Metazoa > Chordata > Mammalia > Artiodactyla > Bovidae > Neotragus > Neotragus pygmaeus. The sequence continues at coordinate 655,677 of SJYV01040745.1, read as the reverse complement.
ATGGCAGAAATCTCATTATGTATAACCTTTTAAATGGGACCAGAGAAACATTTTCAACTTGATTCTCATTGAGCACAACCTCTACCTGGAAGTGCAGTTCAAATGGAGACAAAGTGTATATTATTTTTGCATTGGGCATGTAGTGCCAAGAACACTGTTTCCACTGTTCCTTGTTTTTTGAGAGCCAAGTAGCCAGCACACACTCTCTCTTTCTCTATCCTTCCCTCCCTTACACATGCACACACACACAAACACACACATACACACATATCCTAGAGGCTTTTTATACACTAGCTGGGTAATGATTTTTGCAAGCATGGCCCAATATGAAGGTCTGCCACTCAGTTTGATCACAGTGGATATGGTAAATTTTAGTTCTTATCTCCTAGGGGCCCTATTTGGCAGGTATACTTAAGAACACGCAGAGACAATTTTAGGATATTTTTTGGTGATAATTTTCATGGTTGTCTGTGAATTTATCTTGTCTACCACCCCAGATTATCTCATTGCTCATGCTCACTTATTGATAGATCAAGCTTTCTGTTCTAATGCTTGAACCTCTATTGCACTCTTTCACTTAAAACAGTCTTATGAACCACTGCTAGCTACTTTGTCCAGGCTTAGTGCTAGGTGTTGTGAATTAATATTTTAGTCACCAACACAAAAGTTCCATAAGAGGCCTGATGATGACCATTTTACAAACAAAGAAATGAAGAAACAAATAAAGCCATTTGATGTTGTACATAAGTTAAAATTTGTATTCAATCCTTGTAACCCCGAGAAGGAAATTTCAGTCCAGTTCAGTTGCTCAGTCATGTCCAACTCTTTACAACCCCATGGACTACAGCATGCCGGGCCTCCCTGTCCATCATCAACTCCTAGAGCCCATTCAAACTCATGTCCATTGAGTTGGTGATGCCATCCAACCATCTCATTCTCTGTCTTCCCCTTCTCCTCCTGCTTTAAATCTTTCCCAGCATCAGGGTCTTTTCCAATGAGTCAGTTCGTCACATCAGGTGGCCAAAGTATGAGAGGTTCAATTTCAGCATCAGTCCTTCCAATGAATATTCAAGACTGATTTCCTTTAGGATGGACTGGTTGGATCTCCTNCCCAGAATCCTTAACTTGCCCACCATGGCAGAAATCTCATTATGTATAACCTTTTAAATGGGACCAGAGAAACATTTTCAACTTGATTCTCATTGAGCACAACCTCTACCTGGAAGTGCAGTTCAAATGGAGACAAAGTGTATATTATTTTTGCATTGGGCATGTAGTGCCAAGAACACTGTTTCCACTGTTCCTTGTTTTTTGAGAGCCAAGTAGCCAGCACACACTCTCTCTTTCTCTATCCTTCCCTCCCTTACACATGCACACACACACAAACACACACATACACACATATCCTAGAGGCTTTTTATACACTAGCTGGGTAATGATTTTTGCAAGCATGGCCCAATATGAAGGTCTGCCACTCAGTTTGATCACAGTGGATATGGTAAATTTTAGTTCTTATCTCCTAGGGGCCCTATTTGGCAGGTATACTTAAGAACACGCAGAGACAATTTTAGGATATTTTTTGGTGATAATTTTCATGGTTGTCTGTGAATTTATCTTGTCTACCACCCCAGATTATCTCATTGCTCATGCTCACTTATTGATAGATCAAGCTTTCTGTTCTAATGCTTGAACCTCTATTGCACTCTTTCACTTAAAACAGTCTTATGAACCACTGCTAGCTACTTTGTCCAGGCTTAGTGCTAGGTGTTGTGAATTAATATTTTAGTCACCAACACAAAAGTTCCATAAGAGGCCTGATGATGACCATTTTACAAACAAAGAAATGAAGAAACAAATAAAGCCATTTGATGTTGTACATAAGTTAAAATTTGTATTCAATCCTTGTAACCCCGAGAAGGAAATTTCAGTCCAGTTCAGTTGCTCAGTCATGTCCAACTCTTTACAACCCCATGGACTACAGCATGCCGGGCCTCCCTGTCCATCATCAACTCCTAGAGCCCATTCAAACTCATGTCCATTGAGTTGGTGATGCCATCCAACCATCTCATTCTCTGTCTTCCCCTTCTCCTCCTGCTTTAAATCTTTCCCAGCATCAGGGTCTTTTCCAATGAGTCAGTTCGTCACATCAGGTGGCCAAAGTATGAGAGGTTCAATTTCAGCATCAGTCCTTCCAATGAATATTCAAGACTGATTTCCTTTAGGATGGACTGGTTGGATCTCCTTTCAGTCCAAAGGACTCTCAAAAGTCTTCTCTAACACCACAGTTCAAAGGCATCAATTCTTTGTTGCTCAGCTTTCTTTATAGTCTAACTCTCACATCCATACATGACTACTGGAAAAACCAAAGTTTTGACTAGACAGACCTTACCCAGCAAGGTAATGCCTCTGTTTTTTAATATGCTCTCTAAGTTGGTCATAACTTTTCTTCCAAGGAACAAGTGTCTTTTAATTTCATGGCTTCAGTCACCATCTGCAGTGATTTTGGAGCCCCCCAAAATAAGGTCTCTCACCTTTTCCACTGTGTTTCCCCATCTATTTGCCATGAAGTTATGGGACCAGATATGATGATCTTAGTTTTCTGAATGTTGAGTTTTAAGCCAACTTTTTCATTGTCCTCTTTTACTTTCATCAAGAGACTCTTTAGCTCTTCTTCACTTTCTGCCATCTGCATATCTGAGGTTAGTGATATTTCTCCTGGCAATCTTAATTCCAACTTGTACTTCATACAACATTTCTCATGATGTTCTCTGCATAGAAGTTAAATAAGCAGGGTGACAATATACAGCCTTGAATTACCTCATTCCTGATTTGGAAATAGTCTGTTGTTCCATACTTCTTGACCTGCATACAGATTTTTCAGGAGACAGGTAAAATGGTCTGGTATTCTCATCTTTTTAAGAATTTTCCACAGTTTGTTGTGATCCACACAATCAAAGGCTTTGGCATATTCAATAAAGCAAAAGTAGATGCTTTTCTGGAACTTGCTTGCTTTTTTGATGATCTNGATTTTTCAGGAGACAGGTAAAATGGTCTGGTATTCTCATCTTTTTAAGAATTTTCCACAGTTTGTTGTGATCCACACAATCAAAGGCTTTGGCATATTCAATAAAGCAAAAGTAGATGCTTTTCTGGAACTTGCTTGCTTTTTTGATGATCTAATGGATGTTGGCAATTTGATCTCTGGTTCCTCTGCCTTTTCTAAATCCACCTTGAACATCTGGAAGTTCGTGGTTCACATACTGTTGACAAGGAAAAGGACCTGATAAAACTAAATCCCTATTATGTGTGAACCAGTGATTGTATGAATACATCTCTTCATATGCAGACATGCATGTACGCATATGCTTTCTTTTAATGTATGTAATGTTAGTCATCTTTGAACCTTAAACTTTTCTACTGATTTAATATAGAGAAATGGTTATAGGTTTTCACTTGTTTCCATAAATAACCATTTGCATTAGTAGGTAAACAAAGGATGAAAGAACTCTTGGATTTGTTGACTTCAGGATTATGTAATCAATACATTCTATAGCAAATTCTTATTTAGTGTGCACCAAGCTCAACATTCAGAAAACTAAGATCATGGCATCTGGTCCCATCACTTCATGGGAAATAAATAGAGAAACAGTGGAAACAGTGTCAGAATTTATTTTGGGGGGCTCCAAAATCACTGCAGATGGTGATTGCACCCATGAAATTAAAAGATGCTTACTCCTTGGAAGGAAAGTTTTGACCAACCTAGATAGCATATTCAAAAGCAGAAACATTACTTTACCAACAAAGGTCTGTCTAGTCAAGGCTATGGTTTTTCCAGTGGTCATGTATGGATGTGGAAGTTGGACTGTGAAGAAAGCTGAGCACCAAAGAATGGATGCTTTTGAACTGCGGTGTTGGAGAAGACTCTTGACAGTCCCTTGGATGGCAAGGACATCCAACCAGTTCATTCTAAAGGAGATCAGTCTAGGGTGTTCTTTGGAAGGACTGATGCTAAAGCTGAAATACTTTCGCCACTTGATGAGAAGAGTTGACTCATTGGAAAAGACTCTGATGCTGGGAGGGATTGGGGACAGGAGGAGAAGGGGACAACAGAGGATGAGATGTTTGGATGGCATCACCAATTCGATGGACATGAGTTTGGATGAACTCCAGAAGTTGGTGATGGACAGAGAGTCCTAACGTGCTGCGATTCATGGGATCTGCAAAGAGTCAGATACGACTGAGTGACTGAACTGATGCTGCTACTAGATAGCTAATAGTGGGGAATGCTGAAGATTCAGGGATGAAATAAAAGAAAACAAAAATCTGTCCTTATGGAGCTTCTTGTCTTAAAGGGCTGAACCAGGAGTTGGCAACTGCTTTTTGTAAAAAGCGAGGTAAGAAATATTTTTGGCTTTATGGATCATATGATCTTTATTGCAATCAACTCTGCCCTTGTAGTGCAAAAACAGTCTTATAAAGTGTGGAAAAGAATGGGTATGGTTGGGTTACAATAAATAGATAGTTATGAACATTGCATCTTAGTCTCATGCAGTTTTCATCGGATACAAAACATGATTTTTCTTATTTGTTCAAGCATTTTAAAATATAAAATGGGAGCTCGTTTACACCTGTGGTGGACTCATGTCGATGTATGGCAAAGCCAGTAGAGTATTGTAAAGTAAAATAAAGTAAATAAAAAACAAACAAACAAACAAAAAATGCAAGCATACTTTCCCAACATGATGAAGTCCACTTATGTAAAACTCCATACATGTACAATGTATGTAATGTTAGTCATAATGATTTTAACTAACCTTGTTCTCAATGGTGAAAGATGGAAAGATTCCCCCGTAATATCTGATGACAATTTTATTACTGCTATTCAGCACTGTACTGAAATTCCACTCAGAGCAATTAGACAACATATAGAAATTAAAAAGTATCCAAATTGGAAAAAAGACGTAAAAGTGTATCTCTTCTCAGATGCCATGATTCCATACATAGAAAAACCCAAGTAATACATACATCAAAATCTGCTAAAATTAATACACAAATTCAGTAAAGCTTCAGGGTACAAGATCAACACACTAAAACTAATTATGTTTTCACATACCAGTAATGAACAATCCTAAAGAGAACTTATGAAAACAATTATATGTATGCTGCTGCTGCTGCTAAGTTACTTCAGTTGTGTTCAGTTCTGTGCGACCCCATAGATGGCAGCCCACCAGGCTTCCCCATCCCTGGGATTCTCCAGGCAAGAACACTGGAATGGGTTGCCATTTCCTTCTCCAATGCATGAAAGTGAAAAGTGAAAGTATAATAACATTCTAAAGAATAAAATACCTAAGAAAAAAGTTAACCAAGGAGGTAAAAGATTTACGCAGTGAAAAAAACCACAAAATTGTTAGTATAACAAAAACTGCTGACGGTAGTAGAAGATCACTGGAAAGATACCCCATGTTCATGGATTGAAAGGTCTAATGTTAAAAAGTCAAAACTACCAAAATTTATCTACAGATTCAAAACAGTTTCTATGAAAATTCCAATGGCCCTTTTTGGCAGAATTAGAAAATTCCAATTCATTTTAGAATTTTAAGTTGTCCTAAATAGCCAACAAGTTTGAAAAGAAGAACAAAAATCACCCTTTCTGATTTCAAAAAAATCACAAAATGACAGTAACTGTGTATGGTACTGTTATTAGAATAGATATAAAACCAGACCAATTTAATAAAATGAGAGTCCAGAAATATTTCCATATGTCTATGGCTGATCACATCAATAACTCAATAGCAAAATGATAAGCAACCCAACTAAAAATGGGAAAAGAACTTGAAGGACCAAAGGAATTCTTTATGCAAAAATGATATAAAATGCACCAATAAGCACATGATAAAATGCCAACATCATCAGTCATTCGGGTTCTCAAGGCAAGAATGCTGAAGTGGTTTGCCATTCCCTTCTCCAGTGGACTAGTGGAGTTTTGTCAGAACTCTCCACTATGATCCACCATATGGGTGGCCCTACATGATACGGTTCACGTGACCCATCCATCTTGGGTGGCTCTACTGACCATGGCTTATAGAGTTTCATTAAGTCAGACGAGGCTGTGATCCTTGTGATCAATTTGGTTAATTTCCTATGATTGTGATTTTCATTCTGTCTGCTCTGTGATGGATTAGGATAAAACTTTTCTAAATCTGGATTTCTGAAAGGCAGAGGAATGAGAGATCAAATTGCCAACACCTGTTGAATCATAGAAAAAGCAAGAGAGTTCCAGAAAAACCATCTACTCTGCTTCATTGACTACACTAAAGCCTTTGACTGTGAAGATCACAACAAATTGTGGAGAATTCTTCAAGAGATGGGAATACTAGACCACCTTATCTGCCTCCTGAAAAACCTGTATGCAGGCCAAGGAGATGGAAAAACAGACTGGTTCCAAATTGGGAAATGAGCATGTCAAGGCTGTATATTGTTACCCTGCTTATTTAACTAATATGCAGTGTACATCATGAGAAACACCAGGCTGGATAAAGCACAAGCTGAAATCAAGATTGCCGGGAGAAATATCAGTCACCTCAGATATGCAGATGACACCACCCTTATGGCATAAAGTGAAGAACTAAAGAGCCTCTTGATGAAGCTGAAAGAGGAGAGTGAAAAAATTGGCTTAAAAGTCAACATTCAGAAAACTAAGATCATAGCATCTGGTCCCATCATTTCATGGCAAATAGATGAGGAAATAATGGAAACAATGATGGAAACAATGAAAGATTTTATTTCCCTGAGCTCCAAAATCACTGCAGATGGTGATAAGGTGAGGTGAAGTCGCTCAGTCGTGTCCGACACTTTGCGACCCCATGGACTTCTCTGTCCATGGGATTCTCCAGGTGGGAATGCTGGAGTGGATTGCCATTTCCTTCTTCCCAACCTAGGGATGGAACCCGGGTCTCCCACATTGGAGGCAGACGCTTTAACCTCTGAGCCACCAGGGAAGCAGATGGTGATGGCAGGCATAAATTAAAAGATGCTTGCTCCTTGGAAGAAAAACGATGACAAACCTAGGCAGTGTTTTAAAAAGCAGACATTATTTTGCCAAAAAAGTCTGTCTAGTCAAAGCTATTGTTCTTCCAGTAGTCCAAGAATTGGACTATAAAGAAGGCTGAACACTGAAGAATTGATGCTCTAGAACTGTGGTGTTGGAGAAGACTTTTGAGAGGTCCATGGACTGCAAGGAGATCAAACCAGTCAATCCCCAAGCAAACAAACTTGAATATCCACTGGAAAGACTGATGCTGAAGCTGAAGCTCCAATATTTTGGCCACCCGATGAGAAGAGCCAACTCATTAGAAAGGACCCTGATGTTGGGAAAGATTGAAAGTAGGAGGAGAAAGGGTTGACAGAAGATGAGATGATTGAATGGCATCATTGACTCAATGGACATGAGTTTAAGCAACCTCCAGGATATAGTGAAGGACATGGAAGACTTGCATGCTGCAATTCATGGGGTCACAAAGAGTTAGACATACTGAGTGACTGAACAGCATCAGTCATTTAGGTAATGCAAAACAAAACCTCAATGAACTTCACACTCACTTAAATGGCTGTGATATACATATATATATATATATATATATGTATATATATATATACATATAAATATATGTGTAAAATAACAAATATTTGAGAGTATATGGTGAAATTGTAATTGTTGTATACTAATGAATAAAACATAAAGTTACTCAGCTGTTATCAAAAACAGTTTGGCAGTTCCTCTAATAGTAAAATATAATTTGCCATATGACCTCACAATCTTAGAATTAAAAATAAATATTCAACTATATGTATATTCATGTTCACAGTTAGCCAAAAGGTAGAAACAGCTAAAATATCCATGACTGAAAGAATAGGTAAATAAATTGTAAATATAAATTTAATAATGAAATAATTTAATAATGTGTGTGCATAAGTCACTTCAGTCATATCAGACTCTTTGCAACTCTATGGACCATACGCTGCCAGATTCCTCTGTCCATGGGATTCTTTAGGCAAGAATACTGGAGTGGGTTGCCATGCCCTCCTCCTGTGGATCTTCCTGATTCATGGATTGAATCCGTATCTATGTGTCTCCTGCCTTGGCAAGCAGGTCCTTTACCATTAGTGCTAACTAGGAAGCCATATATAAATATCAATGTAATATGATTTAATAATAATATATTAACATTTAGATGTACATTTATAAATAATATATTAGTATGATATATATTGAAAGTGAAGTCACTGTCATGTTCGACTCTTTGTGACCCCATAAACTGTAGCCCACCAGGCTCCTCCATCCATGGAATTTTCTAGGCAAGACTTCTGGAGTGGGTTGCCATTTCCTTCTCCAGGGGATCTTCCCAACCTGGGAATCGAACCTGGGTCTCCTGCATTGCAGTCAAATGGTTTACCGTCTGAGCCACCGGTGAATCCCTATGATATATACTAAAATAAAATAATAGAATTTTCTCTATATATTATTTCATAATAAAAACAAAAGAGGTCCTGCTATACTACAATATGGATGAAATTTCAAAGTAATATGCTAAGTGAAATAGGTCAGACATAACAGGTAGCACATAATATGGCTCCATTTTTATGAAATATCCAGGATAGATCATCTATAGAGACAGACTGCAGATCAGTGGTTACCAGGGGCCAGAGAGAGAGGACAACAAGGTCAAACAACTTAACAGGTAGTACTTTGGAATGCCGGAAATGTGTCAGAACTAGATGGAGGTGGTGGTTACACAGTGCTGTACATTTATTAAATACTACCAAATTGTCCATTCATGTTATGTGAATTTTACCTCAATTAATCATTTTTTTAAGTGTGCTGACCTCTGACTATACCAATGGTTCTTAATTCCCCTGCGTATTAAAACTACCAGGAGAGCTTTTAAAAATGCCAATGACAAGGCTATCTCTGAAATCAATTATGTCAGAATCTCTAGATTTGGGACACAGAGATCAACATTTCTCTTTTTAAGATTCCTGCATTATTGCAATGTGTGATCAAGTTTGGAAACACGTGGTCTAGACCTGTGGTTCTGAAATATGGTTCTGGGACCAGTTACATCAGCATAAACTGGTAGCATGTTTAGAAACTCAGACTCAGAGCCCATTCCAGAGCCACTGAATCAAAAACTCTGAGGAAAGATCCAAGAAAATTGATGTTTTTACAAGATCTCCAGATAATTCTGATGCAAGGTCAAGTTTGAGAACTACTAGTCATGCTAGAGTCTGTGTTACCTTGGCCTTTGATGTGTATAGAAATCATCTAGGGAACTTGTAAAAGCGGAATCAAGATTCAGTTATTGTAACAGGACCTGACATTCTGGGCTTCAAGTGAAGTCTCCGTTAATGGAATATTTTTTTTTATGACTCTCTAACTGCTTCCAATATGCACCCAAGGTTGGAAAACACTAGTCTAGAAAAAGAAATGACCATTAAACAAAAACAGTACAATTCATCAGTTAGTCATAATTGTGCAGTACTTTTCACTTATTTCTCTATTTTGTAATCAGCAATTGAATCAGAGTTACTAAGTGCCTATTTAAATCATGTGCCAGGTTTTGGGAGTGACATTTTGGGAGTAGCTCATATTGCCCTCAACAGTTTGCTGTCTCCTCAGTGAGACTGCAAAGGGAGCACAGAGTGATGACTGCAGAGGTATAAGAATGCACCAGATAAGCTCGCTCTCAGGTAGCATTTTGTCATAGTATTTTTTAATGAGCTTTTATGTTACGGTAATCCCTGGTGGCTCAGTGGTTAAGAATCTGCCTGCAATGAAGGAGATGCAGAAGATGATGATTCAATCCCTGGGTCAGGAAGATCCCTTGGAGAAGGGCATGGCAACCCACTCCAGTATTTTTGCCTGGAGAATCCCTTGGACAGAGGAGCCTGGTGAGGTGCAGTTCATAGTGTCACAAAGAATCAGACACGACTGAAGTAACTGAGCACACACACACACACAACCATATGTAGATATGTAAGTATACCACAGTCAGAGTCAAAACATATTTTATATACTATTGGATTTAAAACTATTCTGTGGTATCTTCGGGTAGGATTAGAGGGACTTGTTGGTGCTTCAGTGGCTCTTGGAGAGGAAGAAAAGAGGCAGACCAAAAAAAAAAAAAAAGTGCAGAGCAAAAGAAAAGAGACAAGACGTGAGATTCTGGGTCCTTTACACCAATTTGCATAACTCTCTTTTCCCCTAGGTAATGTAGGGGATCCTTGCTGAGATCTGCTTTCTTTATATATATATATATATAT
>SJYV01040745.1:630782-645289 GCA_006410875.1 Neotragus pygmaeus | reverse complement strand
TTTTTTTTTTATTTTTTATTTATTTATTTTTAAATTTAGCTTTACAATACTCTATTGGGTTTGCCATACATCGACATGAATCCACCACAGGTACACACAAGATTCGGGATTGGGAGCTTGTGTGTAGTTCCTCTTTTCTTTCTGCCATAAGGTTGGTGTTATCTGCATACCTGTGTTTTTGATAATTCTTTAGGCAATCTCAATCTTGATTCCAGCTTGAATTCATATACCCTTTTATGTAACTAGCTGTTTTTCTCTTGTTGCCTTTAAGATTATCTATCTCGAATTTTTCCATTTTAAATATAATTTGTCTTGGTATGGTAAACATGCTCAGTTGCGCCAAGGCATGCTGGATTTTCCCAGACCAGAGATCAACTCCATGTCTCCTGCATGGCAAGCATATTCCTAATGACTAAGCCACCAGAGAAGCCCGCCTGTGTATTTTTTGCTTCCCTGGTGGTTCTAGGTGGTAAGGAGTCCAGCTATGATGTGGGAGACCCAAGTTCCACCCCAGGGTTGGGAAGATCCACTGGAGAAGGGAATGGCAACCCACTCCAGTATTCTTGCCTGGAGAATTCCATGGACAGAGGAGCCTGGTGGGCTACAGACCATGGGGTTCAAAAAAGTCAGACACAACTGAGTGACTAACACTTTCTTTCTTTCTTCTCTATCTTGAATTTTTTCATTTTAATTATAAGTTGTCTTTGTGTGAACCTCTTTAGATTTATCTGTTTGAGAATCTTTGTGTTTCCTGGACCTGAAAGTCTATTTTCTTCCTCAGGTCAGAGAAGTTTTAAACTATTATTTCTTCAAATAAACTGTCTGCCCTTTACTCTCATCTTCCTTTTGGAACCCCTATAATGTGAATGTCAGTATGCTGAATGCTCCCCCAGTGATCCCTTAAACTCACCTCATTTTTTAAAAATATTCTTTCTTTATTCTGTTTAGATTATTTTTACTGACTCTTCCTTGTCTTCAAGTTTGTTGATCCACTCCTCTGTATCATCTAATTTACTGTCGATTCATTCTAGTGTGTGTGTTAATTGCAGTTATTTTATTCTTCAGTTCTGTTTTGTTTTTCCTTATATTTTCTAACTTTTCAATGTGCTGAACCATTCCTATCCAGTCTTTATAATTATTATCTTGAATTCTTTTAAGTAGATTGTTTACATCCACTTTGTTTAGTTTTTTTGGTGGGGTTTTGTCCTTTTTTTTTTCCCCTCATTAGGAACATACTCCTCTGTCTCTTCATTTTGCCTAAATCTCTGTGTATTTCTGTGTATTAGGTAGCTCAGTTACATTTCCTGACTGTGGAGAAGTGGCCTTATATAAGAGGTGGTCTTATATAGGAGATGGCCTGTGATGCATAGAAACTCATTCCCCTCTGGTCATCAGAGCCTTAGGGGTACTCTTTATGTAAGCTGCATGGGCCCTGATGTTGTAGTGAGGCCAACTACTTTGTGTGTTCTTGTAAGTGGGTCTGACTTCTGACTTCTCATTGACTTCTAAGTCATGCTCATGAGGTGGTTACTGACCCAGCAGGGGCAGAGCGTATCTGCTTGCACTGCTCAAGAGTTTCTGGGGCTCAGTCTGGGTCACTAATGGGTAGTAAGTCCCCAACATTAATTGGGTAGAAGGAGCACTCCAAAATGATTCTTGTCAGGAGGACATTTGTTTTCATGTAGATAAATGGCTTCCCCAAGCATTTATGTCCTCAGGGAAGTTCCACTGATCTTTTGTTCTTCCGGAGGCTCTCCAAGATTTGTAAGTGGGTCTGACCCAGGCTTATTTCAAATTATTGCCCTTGTTCTAGGATTTGGAGTGTGTGAGATTGTGTGCACACCCTTTAAAATTGGAGTTTTTCTTTCCTACAACCCTCCAGCTCTAGTTTATTCAAGCCTCACTGGCCTTAAAAGTCAGAGCTTCTGGTAACTTGTCTTTCCCCTGCAGTAAACTGTGGTGTTGCTCAGACCCTTTGTTCCTTGGGGAGAACCTTTACTATTATGATTACTGTCTTATTTTTAAGTCACCTACCTGGGAATGTGATTCTTGACTATGCTGCGTCTCTGCCTCCAATACATCTCCTTGTAGTTCCTGCTTTATCTCTTTTGTTGTGGATGGCCTTTTCTGCCAGTCTTCAGGTCATACTCATAGAGTTGTTTTGTGAATAGTTTCAATTTTCTGTTCCTATGGAAGGAAGTGAGCTCAGAGTTTTTCTACCCTTCAGGCTTGGCCACACCTCTCTAGCACTGCCATTTTACTATACTCTCTGTTTACTTTCTCTTACATTGTTGAGAATATTAGAGTTTGTGTTATTTTTAATACAAACACAATTCTGTGACTCAACACGGTTTCAACTTTCATTATGTGTCTTTGCTTCTCATCTTTTTAAAGCCGTTGATTTCTATTTGATCTTTTAATTTTTTTATATAAATTTATTTATTTTAATTGGAGGCTAATTACTTTACAATATTGTATTGGTTTTGCCATACATCAACCTGATTCCTCCATGGATGTACACATGTTCCCCATCTTGAACTCTCCTCCCACCTCCCTCCTCATACCATCCCTCTGGGTCATCCCAGCGCACCAGCCTGAGCATCCTGTATCATGCATTGAACCTAGACTGGCAATTCATTTCACATATGATATTATACATGTTTCAATGCCTTATTCAATCTTTTTATTCAAAACCACTGAATGGCTGTGTTGTTGCAAGATGCAATAGTGATGCTGAAGTAAAATTGTTGATTTCTGTTCCCTGGGCACTTATAATCTAGGTGACTTGCAAAAGTCTGTCTTTATTAGTGTTTGCTTAGACTTGCCATCAGATACACAAGTCAAGATAGCAGAGTCAGTGATCAATATGTAATCTCCAGAAGGTGTTCCACCTCTTTTGTGTAAGATCATGAAATTAATACTACTTGTTAGTACTATCATTGATAATAACATTGCTCCTTTATTGCATGTAGGGATTCACAGATAAAAAAACTTTTTCACATATTTTATTTCATTGAGTGGTCTTATTTAAAATAGTCACTAGATATCTCTAGGCCTTGTCCTGTCCCAGTCTTCATCTTGGATACATGAATGCATGTGTATGACCCATGGCTGTGGAAAAGAGTGTTCAAAAATTTTAAAGAAAGTTTTAGGGTTTCAGATCATAGTATATTCCCTTTTTAAATCATATATTTAACTTTTTCAGCATCCTTCCATGTATTTTCTCCCATTTGATCCTCATAAGTTTATTTTTGTCATGAAGTATATTTACATATTATTCATATTTCCAGTTCTTCTCTCATCAAATGAAACCAACAAAACTTCCACAGGCATTGCATATCAATTTCTTATAACCCAATACTGTCAAAATCATTGCTCCACCTAACCTACCTCATCTACAGTTCTGTAATAATAGTTCACCATTCCAGATCCTTCCTTGGATTCTTACTTATCGATGTGCATCAGTAATTCTCAAATAATGTGTCTCAAAGATGGTGCTTTTCCCTCTTCTCTTTTAGTGAGAAATACAAAGAGTTTTTTCCCCTACTTATATCTTGACAGCTTCCTATTTTTTAAAAAAAATAATTTTTGCTAGTTAATTTTAAGCTTAAAAAATATGCCATGTGGAGACTAAGTATGGATTTATTTTCCAGTGGACAGGTAAAATCTGTCCTTACATGGAAACTTCTTTAGCTAGCTATGGTATCTCTACTGTATTTGATTGATTTTGCTTCCTTCATTCTTAAAGAAATTTATGTTTTTTAACATCTTTTCTTGAGATAGGTCCAGTGACTAGGAATCTTCCCTGCAGTGTGGAGGACACTGGTTTGATCTATGGTCCAGTAAGATACTACATGCCATAGAGTAACTAAACCCATGTGTCACAACTGCAGAGCCTGTGCTGTAGTGCCCCCAGGCCACAACTACTGAAGCTCATTTGCCTGGAGCCCATGCATCATAACAAGAGAAACCACTGTGACAGGAAGCCCACACACCACAATGAAGACCCAAGACAGTCAAAAATAAATTAAATACATTAAAAAAAAACAGTTCACTAAACTGACATTAAAAAATCTCTTCTCCTGGAGAGAACATGATCATTCCATCAGGGATGGAAGAGCTCCTAGGTATTATACTCTTCCATCTTCAGTTAAAACACAAAATATTAAATAACTCTGAACACTATGCTTTGTTCTTTTTCTCCTATATGTGATTCATACGATATTTTCTAAATGTATCCATGTGTTCCATGGAGCCTTATGTATTGGATGAACTCTTTTATGAACTACACTAAAACCAGTGGAGTCATGATATGCATTTTAAAAAGTAATTCCATTGATACCACATATAATTATCATTTTTTCTTTATAATTTTATATTTGAAACTATATTCAAGAAGTTCTGACTTACCTTACATATTCTTTTTTTTTGGTGGGGGGCTTAAGTCCTAGGCATATATTCTATTTTATTCCTTCCTTTCTTTCTTTTTCCTGTCCCTCTTCCTTCTCCTCTTTGTTTATTCTTCTTTTTTTCATTATTATGAGATTCTAGCTTTATTCCCTCACCTCTTTACTTCTTTATCACTTTATCATGGTTTAATGGTGATTTATTTTCCTCTACCCCAGTGGTTCTCAACAGCTTTGACCTCAAATGACATTTGGTGGTATCTAGTGACTTTTTGAACTTCCCAGGTGGTGCTAGTAGAGAAGAACCCTCCTGCCAATACAAGAGACAGAAGAGACACAGGTTTGATCCCTGGGTTGGGAAGATCTCCTGGAAAATCCCATGAATAAAGAAACCTGGCAGGCTACATAGTCCATACGGTCACAAAGATTTAGATCATAGCTGAAGTGACCTAGCACTTACAATGTGACTTATTAGGGTTTCTCTGGTGGCTTAGAGGAAAAAAATCTGTCTGCAGTGCAGGAGACCTGGTTTTGATCCCTGGGTCAGAAAGATCTCCTAAAGAAGGGAATGGCTAACCACTCCAGTATTCCTGCCTGGAGAATTCCTTGGACAGAGGAGCCTGGTGGTTTGCAGTCTATGGGCTCACAAAGAGTTGGACATGACCAATTGACTAACAAATACACACAGTCACATTTTTGTTGTCATGATTGGAAGAGGGGGACTACTAGCATCTAATGTATAAAGACAAGGGAATCACCAGAACAAAGGATTATCCAGTTCAAAATGTCAGTAAAGTTAAGATTGAGAAATACATCTTAATCTCCTCACCATTCTAGTGTCCTGTCCACAAACCACAGCTGCTTTTGCTAATACTCTACTACTCCTTTTAAAACATTTTCAGTGTAGTTTTCTCAAATGTAGCATCCACTTGACGAGTGTTTCTATACATAACATATAAAATGAAAGCTTCCAAAAAACATTCAGTTTGGCATAAAGTTTTATTTTTATATATCATATCTGCTGTCCTGGATCTATCCTGGTACTGATTTTAATGTGGTCAAGCCACTGATTATTGGTATAGGACATAAAAGAAGAGTGTTACACCATAAAATAAATATGCAGAAGTAAAATGAAGAGTTTAGAAAATTCATGCTTAGCCTCTGATTCACTCCCTTTGCCCCTGAGTTATAAAGACTCTCATGCTGGTATTTTGGGAAAATAAACCTGTCTGTCTCCCTATCTATAAGACTGCCTTTGAGCCTTAGATCTCATTTATGTTTTCATCCTCTGGCTGAGTAGGACTTTATAGTAATAATTCTGAATAAACATGTTTTCAGATAACATACTGTGATAATCTCTGACTTCTTATTCTTGTGACTTAATCCCTTTCCCAATCAACTACTGATTATGGTGGTTTAGTTGCGAAGTCATGTCCAACTCTTGTGACCCCGTGGACTAGCCTTCCAGGCTCCTCCGTCCATGGGATTCTGCAGGCAAGAATACTTGAGTGGGTTGCCTTTTCCTTCTCCAAGGAATCATTCTGATCCAGTTATCAAACCTGAGTCTCCTGCAGTGCAGGCAGATTCTTTACTGACTGAGCTACGATGGAAACCCTGAGACATTTTACATGAATTTGTCTGACACACCACATAATTACAAGGTCTTTATGGGAAAATTACCTAGACAAATAAAAGTTGTTGTTGTTTTTTCTAATAAATATCCACATCACTTCTCTCTTTTATCATCTTCCATTATTTATCTTGGGACCAATAGAAATTTTCCATGTCTTTTTGACTTACAGCTGGGTCTTCTCAGCATTTCCAGAATTTTTATTAGTATTTGTTGTCGCCAATCTCTAACACTTTCTTCACTGTAAAATATAATTGTTAAGTCTATTTATTTTAATGTTCTAGTCATTTCATTTCTTTCCCATGAACAGCTGCAAAGAAGCATTCACTTCTTTTCTCTATGTTCTTTCAAAAATGTCTCAAATCACCAACACTTTCCCTTAATCAACTATATAATACTTGAATTTTAGTGATGATTTTTGAAATTTCTCAGATAGGTTTTCTAGTGTGAATCCATAATTTTATACTTCCCCATAATTGTTTTTCTTCCTTCTACAAATATACCATTTCAGCAATGTTTTAACCTAGACTTTTTTTTATTTCCAAACCAACAATCCTTTGTTCTATTATGATTGCATTCTCTAAACATTTAGTGGCTTTGTTTTTTCTTCTCTTTTGTTGACTTTTTCTTCTTTTTAAATCTTGACACTACCTACATAAATTTCTCTTATACTTTCTTATTTTATCCCCCACATCTATGTTTTATCTATGTGCTCTGTGAAATATTTCTATACTTTAGAACATTTATTTTTTCAGTAAAAACTGTTTTAATCTCTCATGTTTGCAAGTTACTTCCATGTTCAACACAACCTTATTTAAGTATCTTCTCAACTCCTTAAAAAATAATAGCTATTATAAAATACCATAGCTTTCATTTTATATTATAAAATATTATAGACTTGCTGCTTGTCAATTCAAATATTATTTCCATCTTCTTCCCCCTTAATGACAGAATTTGTCTTCCAAAATGGTACAGAAAATGCCAAATGCTAGCTGTTCCAATCTTCAGATCTTCATTACAGCTAAGGATGCTTCATAAGTCATTTCTAGCCAGAGATGGATATGAGGGAGTCAGCTGAGAAGATTCTTGAAAAGGCCATCTTTCATAAAAATAGCAGAGAGATTTTGAGGAACCCCTTTTCACTGTCACTCTTCTAATCTTGGATATTATCTTATGAAGAAATGATGCTTGGCACTAATGCTCGTTTGGCCACAGGGAGATTTTGTACTCCAGAGCAGCAGAGTACAGTGTTGTGAGGAAAAAAAAAAAAAAAGCTTGGTTCTTACTGACATTGTTGTGCCTCAGAACAAATAATTTATGATGATACTTATGATGCTGATAATAATGGCTGACAATTTTTGGAGGGTTGACTAAATGTCAAGCATTTTATACTCTTTACACATATTATCTAATTCTCTACATAACCCTAAGTGCTTTTAAAATCTATTTTACATCAGAGGAAAATANTGTTGTGCCTCAGAACAAATAATTTATGATGATACTTATGATGCTGATAATAATGGCTGACAATTTTTGGAGGGTTGACTAAATGTCAAGCATTTTATACTCTTTACACATATTATCTAATTCTCTACATAACCCTAAGTGCTTTTAAAATCTATTTTACATCAGAGGAAAATAAAGAACAGAGGGGTTAAGTAGCTTGCCCATGGTCACAGACCTAGTCAGTGGCACAGCTGGAATTTGAGCCCTGACAGGCTGGCTCCACAGTTTATATTCATACCATTAAGTTGCACTTTCTCATCAACCCAGGGGTCATCTGTTCCAGACTTTGTAGTATGTGAGATAATTGTGTCTAGGCTGTATAAGCCACTGTCATCTAACACTCTTCTTTTAAATGAAAGCTCTTTAACACAATGGTTCTTCAGTCTATTGCAGATGTCAGTTTTCCTACTCTACACCCCTTAACTAATTCGTTCATTGGAAATCATATTCCCTCACACAGCTTGTATAAATGAGCTATCTTAAAGTCTGTCTTTCTACCTCTTTCTGTTACATATACTGTCTGTTACTTATCCATTCTTCTACTATTCCTCCTTCTGTTACCCAGTTCCACCTACTTTTGTACAATTGTTTTTGTTTTCTTTCTCTCTACAACATGTTACTTTCTGAATTTTTTCCTTATTTCCTCATTCTTAAAATTCAGACCAACTATCTTCGTGGAAGGATATCTGGAGGGGCTCTTTCTTCATTGCTGGCTCTTTTCAGGTTCTTACATTTGTTTGTCTCTGACTCCTCTGCCTTTCCTCCATCTTTCATGTCACAACTTCATCCTCATTACCCTTCATTCTATTTTCTGAAACTCTCATGAATTGTTTTCAGTAGTATGCTATTAATAACCGGTGATATCCTTAAATGCAGGGACTATCTTATGTACTTACTTCTTTGTTACTTAAGGGGGAGGGTTTGCAACCCTAGAGAAGCCAACATTGGCTAGGAGCTCAGCGATGCCCATGGAGAAGGCAATGGCAATCCACTCCAGTACTCTTGCCTGGAAAATCCCATGGACAGAGGAGCCTAGTATTCTGCGGTCCATGGGGTCGCAAAGAGTTGAACACAACTGAGTGACTTCATTTTCATTTTCACTTTTCACTTTCATGCATTGGAGAAGGAAATGGCAACCCACTCCAGTGTTCTTGCCTGGAGAATCCCAGGGATGGCAGATCCTGGTGAGCTGTGGTCTATGGAGTCACACAGAGTCAGACACAACTGAAGCAACTTAGCAGCAGCAGCAGCAGTGATGCCCATTAAAAAAAGAAAAAAACAAACAAACAACAACAACAAAAAAAAAACTGAGTCAGCAAGCTAATGAGACAAAGAAATTTTCCTGAATTAATTTTAGCAGATGCTACCAACTCAGACTTTTTCTCTCCCACTAAGAGTCCTAGCGTCCATCCATTGTCTTTAGTTCTTTCTTATTATTTTATTTTCTTGTGTAGTTTGGATAGATGTGTCCTTTTCATCCCCAGAAGCTATCCAGAGTTACTTTTACAAATGATACTTATTCTCCAGACCTAAAACCTTTTACTTGATTGTACCTTTTACTTAAATGATTTCCTGAGCTTCATCAGCAGCTGATCGTTAGATGTCCTCAGTGCAGCTATAATTCATCTCGGTTCTTAAATGAAAAGTGCCTATAGACACTGCTTCATCCTCAAGCCAGTGAACAGGGTCTTCAGCCTTGGCCTATTGAGCGGAATCATCACCAAGTTCTCGAGCAGTATTGGTCCTTTCACTTCTGATGCTGTCTCTATAAGAAATTCAATTTATCTTCTCATCTAATGCTCATATCAAATTTCTTGTGTCCTAGATTTTGAATTATAGCAAATATGACCTTTGGGATATCTAATAGAATTAGTAATCAGAGTCCTCACCAAGTGATCTCTTGCAGGCCTCTACTCTCATCTCATGTGTCACTGTTTTTCACAAATCTTCCCACAAAATGATTCCTCTCAATTCTAGAGATATTTTTGTATGTTGATCTTCTCTTCTTCCTCTTCCTCTTTTAAAGGAAACTCATAAAGCCTGTTTTCTTTCTTTCACTATCATCTTTTCCTTTTTTGTTTTTTACTTCTTCTCCACTTTTATTTCTATCACAGTTGTTTGATTTTTCTGTTTGTATTTTTTCTAATATTTTCAATAGTTTTATTATGTAACAATGATAACTAATGTTGTTACTGTTACTTATGAAAAATCAATAGTAAGCCAGGTTTTTTTTTTTTTTTAATGTATATATTTGTATGGGTCTTTGTGTATTTTAAACTTAGAATGGCTAAATAAAATTTTAAAATGAGAAAACTGACATTTAATATTTAAGTAACTGACTTCAGACCATATCTCATGATAAATACATGTGAATGTGTATATTTCACTTAGTTCTCTTATTTAATGTACCTCATAACTTACCAATGAGATGTGTTATTTTTTTAATGAGAAAACTGACATTTGGTGACTGACCTGTAGACAGAATACTGAACACTGTGCTCTCTCATTTCTGCTCGATTTCGCAATCCCATGGACTGTAGCTCTCGGGGCTCCTCTGTCCATGGGGATTCTCCAGGCAAGGAAACTGGAGTGAATTACCATTTCCTTCTCCAAGGGATCTCTCCAACCCAGGGATGGAACCCAAGTGTCCTGCATTACAGGTGGGTTCTTTACCATATGAGGCACTGGGGAAGACCATACTTAACACTGGATAAATGTAAACATGTGGACACATGGAGTCCATAAATAATTTCTGGCCGAAGCTTGAGGCTACAGATAATAGCCATCCTCGCTCATCTTGCATTTCTTTACCCATTATGAACCTGAAAGTCAAATATGTAAACTTTGTATTTGGTACTACCTGCAATTCTGAAAAGTGAAGAAATCCTGCTCAGCTCTTTAGGTGAACTTTGAACTGACAGGGTGTGATCATCAGCATAATTATACATTAGTGTTCATTTTCTAAGAAGAGATTCCAAGAGTGTTTTTTCCAAGGATGTCGCTTGCTCTGGGGTTTGGGGGAGTGGTGGCTAGATGGTAATTTAGGGGATTTAGGTGCTTCTTCACAAAATGCAGCAGTGACATTATAAATAGTGACTTACTGAAGAGGTCGTATATACTGCTGATCCTATTCATGACACCAATTGTCTTGCTGTATCTCACTGTGCACACTGTTAACTGAATCCATGATAAGCAAGGCTTGAGCTAAGAGGCTGGAAGAAGACTCAAGGGATGATAGGAACTGAAGATGCATTTATTCTCTCCTGGATGGCGCAGTAGCTATAGCAGCAGACAAAACACAGCATAACATAAGAGCACACAACTCTTCAGGGCTTTCCCAGATGAAGCTTAAACAGGCGTACCACACAAAGTAACCTGTAACCAAAGGAGTACCTCATGATGTGCATGTGCAGTGCCACAAGTAATCTCAGCTATTACACAATGTGACATCATTGTTTACAGAACATGGAGCAAGAGGTTATGACTGTGTGGGGTGAGAGAGCCTGACTGGCATCATCTTGGTAATTTCCCCACATTCCACCTTTTCAGGGTCCCTTGCCTCACAGTCTGCACACAGTCCATCTTCCATGATACACTCTCAGTGAGTAACACTGCTGCTACTAAGTCACTTCAGTCATGTCCGACTCTGTGTGACCCCATAGACAGCAGCCCCCTAGGCTCCCCCATCCCTGGGATTCTCCAGGCAAGAAAACTGGAGTGGGTTGCCATTTCCTTCTCCAATGCATGAAAGTGCAAAGTGAAAGTGAAGTCACTCAGTCGTGTTCGACCCTCAGCGACCCCATGGACTGCAGCCTACCAGGCTTCTCCATCCATGAGATTTCCCAGGCAAGAGTAACACTAACACTTGAAATTATATCTTGCAACAGCAGTAGATGCTATGACAACAGTTCCATCCCCATCACAGAGGGGTATCACCTAGAACTCATGTTGCAGTACCAGCCTCTCAGGGCTAGCTAGAAGAGACACCCACTGCACGTAGAATGCCTTTATCTTTCATGGCCAAGTCCAGTCCACCGTCTGTCCTTGTGAAATTGCAGGAAAGCTTCCACAGGGGCAACTCCACCCCTAATGGGTTTTTTATTGAGGACCTGAAAAACCCCCTAGAGGTGCTAGGCCCACCCCTTCAAGGAGGGGACTTTTGTGGCATTCACAGCCCACCCACAAGATCTCAAATGTTTTCACACTGTTCTAAATCTGCAAGAGAATCAGAGGTTAGAAGCACATCATAGGATACAGACTTCATATACTATTCTACCCAATCTACATGACAGGACACAGCCTACATCTACATTATTTGGCCGTCCTAGCCATCAATGTCAGAGAAGGCAATGGCACCCCACTACAGTACTCTTGCCTGGTAAATCCCATGGATGGAGGAGCCTGGTAGGCTGCAGTCCATGGGGTCGCTAAAGGTCTGACACGACTGAGTGACTTCACTTTCACTTTGCACTTTCATGCATTGGAGAAGGAAATGGCAATCCACTCCAGTGTTCTTGCTTGGAGAATCCCAGGGATGGGGGAGCCTGGGGGGCTGCCATCTATGGGGTCGCACAGTCGGACATGACTGAAGTGACTTAGCAGCAGCAGCAGCCATCAATGTATGCACTAGGACTGGGAAACTGCTCTGTCTTGCCATTATCAAAGCTGCATTCAGCATCAGTGTCAACCAAGGCTATTACTCTATGTACATTATCTAGTGACCAGCGAATTGCAAGTTCTACATGCGGCCTCCAGTCCCTGCTTAGGCTTTTCGGAAGGGCATCTTGGTCTGAGCCCAAAATACAGAAAAGGGAATAATCTAAAGGAACATCCTTGGGCACCATGTAATCTTTTAGATGAATCACCCATATCTCTTGCTGTGGGTGCTTCCCAAACCTGGTAAACTGCTGCTCCAGTCTCGGTTGCCTCCATAGCTCTAGGAGCAGAGCAGTGGGCTATTTATAAATTTTATTTTTGTTAACTCTCACTGCCAGCAAACCAGCCTACATTTGTACTCTCATCACCTGGATGGTGCCATTACCAGCTTGGGCCCTCTTCAGGGTCTTCACACTTCGAATCTCTTTACCTGCTGCCATTCCTCTATTTCTTCCAAGCTAGCCACCATCAAGGTCACATCATAGATGGGGTGCCCCACATGGAATGCAAGAAGAGCAATCAAGGATCCAAAAGTGGTAGATGGGGCATTGTTTAAAATGGCATCTTGAATGCCTCCAGTAAAACGCTTGTCATCTCTGCCTCAGTATCTGGGTTATATAGCAACTACTTGAGGGCCAGTTCTCTCACCACTTGGATCAACTCAACTTAAGTATGCAATTTAATCACAGTATCTAGGAGCTTTCCATTGTTTGACCACATATTGCAGGTGGCAGTGTTAATCCATTCCATTGGGGTGTATGTTTGGTTAGGCAGCCCATGTATGGGTCACCTAGCATTCTGCAAACTTTGTCTCAATGAGGGGTGAGTGGTTATATATGCCAACCATTCTATTTCATCTCTAGGGTACTATCCACCCCTGTGTTCCAAACTCTCAAGAACCATGCTGCCAAGGTTCCCCTTCCTTTTTCTGAAATTGCATACCCAAGTTGACCAACTTCACCTGAGTATATGGTCGATGTGTCTCGAACTCAGTCACGTTGGGGGCCCCTTGAGGATGTCCCCCCAGACCATAGGCTGCTCGTACTTCACTTTCTGCTGCACAATGGGGCTCACTGCCAAGCACGGACCTGCAGTCTGATAACATCCCCCATCACTGTTCTATTAATAACCACCTCACTGTCAGAGTTACTGGGTTCTTCAGGGCCACAGGGTTCTCGCTCTAATGCCACTATACATTGCTCTAGTTCTTCCAAGCACCTCTGCACATTGTGCCACAGTGTCGCATCTTGAAGAACAAGATTCATATTCACCTTTAGGGCAGTCAGGAAAATCCACCCCACAGTGTCAGTGTCAGTCCATGCAGTCTTGTTTGGCAAACGGGAACTCACCATCTGTAACATCTTTTCAATGCTATCTGTTGCCCACTGCTTCCCAGTCTTCCACTGGAGCCCATGCCAAGAGAATTACCGCCACATGGTACCCCATGCTATATGGTGGCCACTGGCTTTCTCCATCCAGTGGAGCCTCAGGCTCCTCTGCCTGCCGGGTATCCTGAGGAGTATGCCAATTGTATTTCTGATCCTGTTTGTGACATCAATTGTCTTGCTATATCTCACTGTGCACACTGTTGACTGAACCCATGGGAGGCAAGGCGTGAGCTAAGATGCTGAGGAAGTCTTGAGGAACCATAGGAACTCCAGGCATGTTTATTCTCTCCTGGTTGGTGTATAGCTATAGCAGCAGACATAACATAACACGACATATTCCTTCAGGACTTTTCCAGGTGAAGAGTATGCAGGTGACTGCACAAAATAGTCTGAGACCAAGTGAGCACTTCATAACACACATGCGCAGTGCCATAATGGTTACATAATCATGCAAAGTCATCATTTACAGAACACAGGGCAAGAGGGCAAGAGAGTGTGCAGTGAGAGAGCCTGCCTGGTGCCAGCTTGTTGATTTTCCCACACCATAGTATAAAATTTGACCCGTTCAGCAGTTAAAACAGTGCAGAAAAAAGCTGATAGGAACAAAAGGTTGCAGAAGGAAAATTAGGCCTGAAGTCAGCATGAAAGTTTTGTATGGTTTATATTCTCATTAATAGGAGAGATGAGTGTCTGGGATCATGAATGGATTTATAATCTATATGGCATCTGACCTCCACTTAATACAGACTAGCACTCTATTATCCACTTATAACCATTTTCTGAGATGATTTTAACCCTATATTACAAATCATTAAAAACTGTTGCTAACTGACATCTGTTAGTATATTTCTGAGACAGGAAAAATCTTATTGTGGAATACATACTGCAGTGTGTGTGTGTGTGTGTGTGTGTGTGTGTGTG
>SJYV01040745.1:603815-626958 GCA_006410875.1 Neotragus pygmaeus | reverse complement strand
GGCAAAGTAATGTCTCTGCTGTTGAATATGCTATCTAGGTTGGTCATAACTTTACTTCCAAGAAGTAAAAGTCTTTTAATTTCATAGCTGCAATCACCTTCTGCAGTGATTTTGGAGCCCCGAAAAATAAAGTCTGACACTGTTTCCACTGTTTCGCCATCTATTTCCGATGAAGTGATAGGACCAGATACCATGATCTTAGTTTTCTGAATGTTGAACTTTAAGCCAACTTTTTCACTCTCCTCCTGCACTTTCAGCAAAAGGCTTTTTAGTTCCTCTTCACTTTCTGCCATAAAGGTGGTGTCATCTGCATATCTGAGGTTATAGATATTTCTCCTGGGAATCTTGATTCCAGCTTGTGCTTCTTCCAGCCCAGCGTTTCCCATGATGTACTCTGCAATAGTTAGGATTCACATAATTGAAAAGCATGGTGAAGACTTATTGATTTTTTGCCCTTTCCCACTGCAAAATATATAGGAAATGAAAAATTCAAGAAGGAGACATTATGTACTAAAAGACATATAAAA
This sequence comes from Neotragus pygmaeus, assembly GCA_006410875.1. NCBI lineage: Eukaryota > Metazoa > Chordata > Mammalia > Artiodactyla > Bovidae > Neotragus > Neotragus pygmaeus. The sequence goes on along the minus strand of SJYV01040745.1, from coordinate 626,431 downwards.
TGTTTGTGGAAGTCTTCTCAACAGTGTTGAAGGAGCTCTTTCAGTCTTCAACTGGTAAATTTACCCTCATTTCTTTAACAGTTGGATAAGTTCAGTTTTTCTCTTAAAGAGAAGCTACTATTGATTTCTCCAAAATCTGAGTTGTTTCCTGTCAGAGAGATATGAGGAAAAGGTGAAAAAGTAAACAGAGTTCAAAAGATAATCACAGCCATCATAATTATCTGTTTACCAGAAATTCCTGGTTATAACATGGAATGGCAATGATCATAGTATTCAGCTTGGACATAGAGGAGAACAGCTTCAAAGTTTATATAAATAAGGCAGCTAGCCAAAACAACTAAAACTCTGGGGATTGATCCACATATATATCTCTCTATCATCTATCTATATATCTATTATTCTATCCATCCATGTTTGTATCTATTGACCTACTAATACCTGTCTATATTCTTAATACATTTATGAACTAACAAGCAAGAGTCTTCAGAATATGAAAGATAGCAACCCACAAATTAAACACGTCAAAAGAGCATCAAGCAGTATATATATAAGAAGAAATCTCCTAAACACTTCCTCATTAAACTACAAAACACAAAAAGAAGAGAAAATCAAGGAGTAAGCATAAAGGAGAGAAAGAGGGAGTATGACTACTTTCAAAGAAACAAGAATGGCAAGTGAGTTATCACCACCAAAGAAAAGCAAGAAAAGAAGAGAATGAGGTACTGGGGGAATATAACTCTTACATATCTGATCAACGCAATGACTTGAATAGAGGAAGTCTTGAGTTAAAAGTTCTTGAATTAAGCCACTGTGCTATTATGCCTTTATTTCAGCCCAAGTCAACTAAATATGGAATTTACTGATGAAGGAAAGAAGGATGATGACTTTCATCATTGTCTGTAAGACTTTAACACTGCATTTATTCTCTTTCCCTCAGGATTAACACTTCTCTCACCTTCATCATTTTTGCCTCTACCAAATTACTTTTCAATTTCCCTTAGTTTGGATTTTGAGTAATCATTCATTTATTTCTATTTGTCACCATCTTCTTCCTTTGTTTCAATAAATTATTAGCAATTATTTCTCATAATGTCAATAAGAAGTGATCTGCTCTTCAAGTCAACAGTGATTAACACATGCCAATGTCAGTATTTGTCATCTTATCACTATAAAAATAAATTCCTGTATTATATTTCATATTTCCTAGAATCTCACTACAGATTCTTTAAAAAAAAAACTAAATTTATTCTTTTAACATGCAAAAGGAAAATATAAATTAATAAAACAGCTTTTTCCCCCATGCAATGCTTTTCGGAACATTACCTAACTTGATCCTCATAATGATCTATTTTGTGAACCAGATGTTTTCTTTATTTTCATTTTATCAGTTAAAACATTGACTTCAGAGAGTTACATAATTATTCCAAGTCACACAATAATTGAATTAAAGCTAAAACTTAAGCCATTTGAGTAAAAATCCCATATACATTTTAACCTACCAGTGAAACTCCTCCTATCATATCTGATTTATGTTCAAGGAGTTGGTTTTCTAAGGAACAGTCAACATATAAAAGCTACAAGCTTCAGTAGTTTTTTTCCAGAAACTTAGAAATGGAACTTGTAAAGGTATTAATATTATACCTCTCCCCCTCCTACTTATAAATGCAACAAGCTGATTATTATGATGATGGTTCATTCCACTAAGAACTGAAATAGGACAATGAAGTCATGATACTTAGCACTTATATAGCACTATTCGTCTGTTGAGCTCTTTACAAACAGTAATTAATTAAATCAGGGCAACAGAGTTCACTGTTCAGGTGATGCACACTTAAAAAAAAAAAAAAACAACTTCAGAATTAAGATGCAGAAGGAAAGTGACTACTTGATATCCAGATGGAAATTGTACAAGGGGTGGTAGTGAGGGATGAGAAGACATTTTAGGAAATCAAAACCTCTTNAAGCACACTTAAAAAAAAAAAAAAAACAACAACTTCAGAATTAAGATGCAGAAGGAAAGTGACTACTTGATATCCAGATGGAAATTGTACAAGGGGTGGTAGTGAGGGATGAGAAGACATTTTAGGAAATCAAAACCTCTTCTCCTTCTGAGTTGTCAATATAATCAGCCTTTGAATACAAGCTGCTGTCTTGTGAATTATAAGGGAATTTCAAATAGGGCAAGAAATGGAAGATAGTGGAGTGAAAAGAAAGATCAGATAAGAAAANGTGGTAGTGAGGGATGAGAAGACATTTTAGGAAATCAAAACCTCTTCTCCTTCTGAGTTGTCAATATAATCAGCCTTTGAATACAAGCTGCTGTCTTGTGAATTATAAGGGAATTTCAAATAGGGCAAGAAATGGAAGATAGTGGAGTGAAAAGAAAGATCAGATAAGAAAACTAAACTCTATGTTGAATTCCACTGCTAGTAGATAGTCCTTAAGATGGGAAAAATAATGATTTGATTATCAAAGAAGGAGAAAATGCAGCTCATTTGCTTTTGTGTTACCTAAAGTTTCTCCCTTGAATCTATTGTTCAGTAAAATGTGTCCTGGTGGCTGAATAGGGCTGCTGATTACTCTCTTCTTAGGAAGACATGTTGGGGCAGGTACGGACAATGGAAACAAAACAAAAAAAAATCAGCCTCAGACTCATATGATTTTTCTTCCTTTCTTTTGATTCAGACTACTCCAAAAAGTAGCCATGAGGCCAGGTCCTGTGTCTTCAGAATTACTAAATGATACTCATTCCTCATCATGCTCTATAAGAACAACATAGAAGGCACATCATGATTGGCATTTATAAAAAGATATACATTGTTTCCCTTCTCAACTAGCTGACTCTAGTTTTATGCATTTTTCTTCGTGGTTCAATACCAGAGGCATCATAAAAATACAGAAACACAATAAAAATTCTCATCTCTATTGCAGAATTTGTCAGTAATTAGTAGGAATTCCAATAGTGATAATGTTTTTGTCTCCACAATTGTTATAGAAAAATGGGATTTTGGTATTGTAACTTCTGTCTCTCTGTACAGGTCTGAGCAACTAAGACTCATAATATAGTTCAAATTCTAGCTCTTTAATTTACTAACTGAATGATGATAGTAGACAAGTATCCTGATTTTTCTGATATTCAATTTCTCCATGGGCAAACTGGAGACTGGGTTTCATTTAATCATGACATTTATTTAAAGCTCTGCATTACATGTGACAGTACAAACATGGAAGAAAATTTCTCCTCTTTCAGTTCAGTTCAGTCACTCAGTNTCTAAATTCCATATATATGTGTCAATACTGTATTGGTGTTTTTTTTTTTTTTTTTTTTCTGGCTTACTTCACTCTGTATAATAGGCTCCAGTTTCATCCATCTCATTAGAACCGATTCAAATATCTCCAGCAACAGGCCTCCAAACACACTTCTTCCCTAATCTTAAGAACCTAGATAATTTTATAATGTCAAGTATTTTAAAAGTTATGAGTTCATATATTTATTACTGTGGTTTAAGTATAGTTTTGGCTTCCCTGTGGCTCAGCTGTAAAGAATCTGCCTGAAATGCACGAGGTGCAGGATACACAGGTTAAATCCCTGGAGGGGGGTATGGTAACCAATTCCAGGGTGCTTGTTTGGAGAATCCCATGGACAGAGGAGTTTGACAGTCTACAATCCATAGGGTCACAAACAGTCAGATATGACTGAAGCAACTGAGTAGACAGTATGTTTTTAATTTCATTTTTCTTTAAACAATAGTTGTGCGGAACAATGGATTTATAGACTCACAAATTTCTAAAGATGTAACAGTTGGCTATAACAAACTAGTGTGGACTGACTAACTGACTTCATTATACCATTGAGGATGAGAAAAATTTTGAATTCATGAGGTAGCTGCTGAGCAGCCCACATGAAGATGATGGAAAAGAGCGTTTCTCCAATAGAAAACAAATACATGCAAAGAATGAGAGGTAAAAGTTAGCATGCAACCTATGGATAATGACAAACAAGATAGGGCTTACTATGTTATCTGTCAGTCCTCACAAGGATCAGTGATATGAAGCATGTCAAAGTGACTCTTCCACAATAAGTATTTGGAGTTTAATGATAATATTTTAAACTATACCTATAATACACAAAAGACTTCATCACAAAAACACTATTAATACTATACATGACTCAAACATATTTAATTTTTTAAGAAAAGGTAGCAAGGCCACTTCATCTACCTGACTATCTTAGCATAATTTGAAATGGAGACTATCTTCTATTTCTCTGAAGAGTGTATGGGTTTTGGGTTTGTTGATATTTTCAATGCTAGTGAGAGTGAAATAAATAGAGAGATTGAGAGAATCACAAATTACTCAGTTACAAGGCATAGTAACTGGGACCTTACATCTGCCTGAGAGAGGGTTAGTAATGCTCTTCAGGCAAGGACTCAAGCTGGAAATTAAAAAAAAAATCTTTCTAGATAAATGATGATTTGAGAGAGCAGTAGAGATTATAGGGTGGGGAAAAGGACAGGAGAAAACACAACGCATGTCAGAAATTTGATCCCTTGTGATCTCATTAGGTATTAGAATTTTTTGATAATTGAAACTTTTGCAATGGTTGGAAACACACACACAAGCACATGTTTAAATATTTATATTTTATTTATCTGTCCACAGTGCATTACAATTTAGATTAAGAAAATACCTTTGATTAGCTACTTAAAATCTATTCCCAATATTGTTCTCCTTTGTTTTCCTCCCACTATAGATATTAAAATGTTTTACAGACTCTTGAAGATAGCAATGACTCTAGCAGTGACCTAGTGTGGCCCATAGAGCATAAGCAGATATCTGTCAGAGTTGGGGAAAGACATCTGGAAAGGGTTTATTTTCCCAATTAAAAAAGGGACAAATTGAACTTGTATGGATGTTCTTAAGTATCCTCATTCTCCCTTCAGTACAAATGTGATATCTGACACTGAGGGCAACCATACTGCAATGCTGACATAGTAAAATATAAGGGAAATACAAAACAAACTCACCTTGACCATGAACTACCAAACCAGAACCAACAGCCACCTCCCCTCAACTTCCTATAATGTGAGAAATAGAGCACCATGCCTTCAACTAACAAGATTTAGGGTTAACCATATGGTAAGGTGCAGATTAAACAGATACTGGAGGTTCATGGCATATATCAGTGTTAACTTCTTTTCCACCTCTACCCTCAGTGGATTTCTTAGCCCAGATTATTGGTTGTGAGTACAAAAACCAAAACCAACCAAACATAAAGCTTTAACTTTCTTGGTAAGAAGATTTCCTGAGTCAATCAGTGGTCAGTCATTGGAACTCAGAAGGAAATTTGGCCAGAATTGAAAAAGATTTGGAACAAAGAAACTTCTTTTCATATGCCATATGACTTGATCTTTCATTTCTGCTCCTTCCTAAACACCTGCTTCATTTCTTTCTCCTCTCTCTCTCTTCCCAAAGTCCATTTTCATCTGCTTCTTGATTCTTATCATTTTGAACACAATAAATCAAATAGATGACAAAGGTTGCCCCTGGATATCTTATGTGCCACTTTGGTATCAAAACCAACATTTATCACTTTATCTCAGAAAATAGATCTCTAATGTCTGAGCTTATGGCTATGGCTGCCATAAAAGAAAAAAATACCACACACTGGATGGCTTAACTAACAGAAATTAATTATCTTACAGTTCTGAAGGTCCGTGATCAAAGTATTGGCAGGATTGGTTTCTTCTGAAGCCTCCCTCTTTGGCTTGTATATGCCTACCTTCTTGCTGTGTGCTCACTGGTCTTTTCCTCTGTGGGACTACTATTCCTGGTATCTATTTTTATGTCCAAATTTCCTCCTCTTATATGGACATCAGTCATGTGGGATTAGGATGCATCCTAACAGTCTCTTTCTAACTTAGTCACAACTTTAAAGAACTTATCTTCAAATACAGTCATGTTCTGAAGCACAGGGATTCAGGCTTCAACATTTGGATTCTGGGGGAATACGATTCAGCTTATAAAAAACAATATTAACTATTTTCACTTTTGGCTAAAAGGCCCAGCCTGTGACTTAAGTTGTAAGGAATGTGGCACATAGGCAGCAAAGAAAATAAAGCAAGAAAGCATTTGGGACAAAATGAAGGAAGGGATCAGCAACTACTTCACTTGCTTCTTGCTTGTTTACTTCTTTCTTGTAAAAATTGCTACCTTTGGCAGAGAGATAAATCAAATTATTAATTAGTTTATTAGATGGATAAATTTAACTTTAGGGATATATTATAAAGTTAGACCCTATGATGAAGTTGACCTGGCAAGAATGATTATTAACTTAGCAAATGGCTAGAGGAAAGGGTGCTTCAGTGGTCTGGAACAACATCAGTGAAAGCAAGAGGCAGAAAGAAAGAATGACTTTTTCCAAGAAAAGCAAGTATATTATTTTGACACAAGGGAATTTGTGCAGAGAGGAATGACAATCAAAGTTGGAAAGATAGCTTGGGATAAGACTGTCAAGACTTTAGATATCATTGTTATGTGTATGTGTTCATGCAGTCTTGCAAGAGTTAAGCTGAACACTTTTCTGTTGGAATTTTCTGATGTCTCTGAGTTGGCCATCTAAGCTCTCCTCCTGAATTAATATTGGGTTTGGGGTGACCTGTAAGGTCAACGCTTAAGATAATTAGTACCAAAGAGCTGCACTCTTGCCATGCTGCCATTTCAGCCTTCTCACAATCTAGCAATTTTTCATGATAAATTGAATCTAATAACATATTTTTGCAGCCGAGATACATGGTGGATCATTGTCTTGTCACTTTGATAAAATGTTTGTGTTTTTTTTATTTTTTCCCCTCTGGTCCGGACTTCACGATACAGCAGGTGAAAAATCTACAGTTATGTCAAATCAAACACAAATATAACAGTTTTCTGAAACATGGACTTGAAAAAAAAATCATTAATTCTCTGAGAAAAATAATCCATGGATATCACCTGTGCTTCACGGTTTAAAATTTATTTATTTGCGTATTTCAAGTTTTAGGGTTCTTTTAGAGATAAATAGCTGTGGCTGTGAAATATGTAAATGAGAAGCAACACTGACTATGCATGGTACCAAAAATTTATTCAAGTATATTGAACGTATACTTAGGGTATTCTTAGGATAAACTTATGCCTTATATAAGTATAGGTCTTCTGCGATTCCAAAGAGAGTTTTGTATAGTGAAAGGAATCACAGAGTGTACAATCCAACAAATGGGAGGAGTTTTGGCTCTGTCAATTAACTCATGTGATTAGGGGCGAGTCATCTAGCCTCTCTACACCCAATTTTTGTCTCTGTATGTGTACTATAGTGCCGAAACTAAAAGTGAACATAAAACATAAAATGAGCTTAGCACAGTGTCTGACACATAGCAAGTGCCCATAAATTTATGTATTTATAAAATATCTTTTCTCTCTACATTCAAGATGTCCAGTTTAAAATGGGCGATGACTTTAGCTTTTGTTTTTAAAGAATAGAATGAGACATTTTCATTTTTCTCTTTGAAGATAAACACTATATAATTTAAAATCATTAAAAAAAATGTCTTCTTGGTCATAGGCACTACTGTTGCAGAACTTAGGTATGCATAAGAGCTAGCAGGGAATGGCAGCAATTATCTGGGATGTGCCTGAGGCCTTGGGCATCACCACTGCCATCCTTGAGCCAGCTGTCTTTGCAGCTCACACTCCAACTCTAGCTATTGCCTGGTATTGAGATGTCCTCTCCTACCAATAAGACCATATGCTTGTTACATTGCAATTTTTAACTCAGCACCTTCCTCATTGAGGCTCCCTCCTGCTGTGTATGTGTGTATGTTAGTTATTCAGTTGTATTTGACTCTTTGAGACCCCATAGACTGTAACCCACCAGGCTCTTCTGCCCATGGAATTCTCCAAGCAAGAATACTGGAGTGGGTTGCCATCTCCTTCTCCAAGGGATCTTCTCAACCCAGGTATTGAACCTAGGTCTCCTCTACAGGTAGAGGAGCAAGTAAAAATCTTGCAGCAAGTAAGAATATGTAGGTAGATTCTTTACCATTTGAGCCATTATGGAAGCCCTGTTGGTGGATTGTATTAGCAAAAGAGGGATAGACAGGGCTAAGCTGTTCCTATCTTGACTGTTAGCTTCCTAGAGTGTCTCTAGGGTTTCTTCTCTTTGCCATCTCCTGCTCCCATGCATGTTGCTAACTGTGCATCCAAAAGCTGCTGGAATTATTCTTATGATGAAATTTCAGATTTGATGTCTAACTCCCAGCTCAAACCTGATGAGAAGTCAAAGCTAGTGTTGAGTACAGCTTAAACACTGAACAGAAACTATAGCTAAAACCTAAGGAATTCTGTAGTTTGCATATGTTTAACAAAACAAGGGAAAGCAATATTCATTCTATGGGAAATTGGGAGGTCACTCTATAATATAAAATGCTACTCCCACCATCCTTTCTTAGTGTCAAGTGTATCTTCTATAAAGTCATTAATGTCAATATATTCTTTTGGCAAATGGAAACATAGAATTTCGAATCTCTCATTACTAATTTATCTTTAATATCTAGTGTCTTATGCCTTATATTCATCTCTAACTCTGTGTTCTTGTGGAAGACCTTAGCAAAATGATGTATCACTTTGAGTAGATTTGCATTATTTTTTATTTTGTTTCTTATTGACAGATTGAAAAATCTATACTATTCGAAATTCTAAACTATGAAATCAGTCTTTTATATAAATATAGAACTATTCAGGTAACCCTGGATGATTATTGGTAGTCTGTGTCTCTTAAATGATTCATCCACTTTATCTTTATTGTCAAATTTATGGATGATTTTTTCATAGTTTTTCCTATTATCTCTTGAATATATGTGATGTGGTGATACTCTGCACTTCCCTCATAGCTCACTTGATGAAGAATCTGCCTGAAGTGCAGGAGACCTGGGTTCGACTCCTGGGTTGGGGAGATCCCCTGGAGAAGGGAAAGGCAACCTATTCCAGTGTCCTGGGGAAATCCTGGGAAATTCCCATGGCAAAGCTCCCTGGCGGACTACAGTCCATGGGGTCGCCAGAGTCGGATACGACTTAGCGACTAAAAAAACCACCGTATCCAAAAAAGATGTCTTTTTCATTATAGGGGACTGGAATGCAAAAGTAGGAAGTCAAGAAACACTTGGAATAACTGGAAAATTTGGCCTTAGAATGTCCAATGAAGCAGGGCAAAGACTAACAGAGTTTTGCCAAGAAAATGCACTGGTCATAGCAAACACCCTCTTCCAACAACACAAGAGAAGACTACACATGGACATCACCAGATGGTCAACACCTAAATCAGATTGATTATATTCTTTGCAGCCAAAGATGGAGAAGCTCTATACAGTCATCAAAAACAAGACCGGAGGCTGACTGTGGCTCAGATCATGGACTCCTTATTGCCAAATTCAGACTTAATTTGAAGAAAGTAGGGAAAAGCACTAGACCATTCAGGTATGACCTAAATCAAATCCCTTATGATTATACAGTGGAAGTGAGAAATAGATTTAAGGTCCTAGAACTGATAGATAGAGTGCCTGATGAACTATGGAATGAGGTTCATGACATTGTACAGGAGACAGGGATCAAGACCATCCCCATGGAAAAGAAATGCAAAAAAGCAAAATGGCTGTCTTGAGAGGCCTTACAAATAGCTGTGAAAAGAAGACAAGCAAAAAGCAAAGGAGAAAAGGAAAGATATAAGCATCTGAATGCAGAGTTCCAAAGAANACAGAGGAACCAGAGATCAAATTGCCAACATCCGCTGGATCATGGAACAAGAGAGTCCCGGAAAAAGCAAGAGAGTTCCAGGAAAACATCTATTTCTGCTTTATTGACTATGCCAAAACTTTGACTGTGTGGATCACAATAAACTGTAGAAAATTCTGAGAGAGATGGGAATACCAGACCACCTGACCTGCCTCTTGAGAAATCTGTATGCAGGTCAGGAAGCAACAGTTAGAACTGGAGATGGAACAACAGACTTATTCCAAGTAGGACTGAACTCAGGTCTCCTGAATTGCAGGTGGTTTCTCTGAAACATCATAAGGGATGGGGAAAAAAGAACTTCGGAATATGGAATGCTCTGCGCTAAAATATCTGCATTCCCTGTGAAGCAGTAATTATTTGAAGACAATGTGGATTAGTTAAAAACATACATTGGAAACTCTAGGTGAAAAACAAAATAATTAAAAAATATTTACACCAATATCCTTAGAGTGGATATAATCTAGAATCATATTTAATAATCAGTTAAACCAGAGAAGGAAGAAATACAGAAGAAGAAAATAGAAAGAACAAGTTCAAGACATTAAAAAATAAAGCAGCTACAAATATGATAGATATTAAAATAGCTTTATCAATAATCACTTTCCACAGAAGTGGTCTAAATACTCTCCCTTCAAAATAAAATAAAATAAAACAGAGATTATCAGAAAGGATATAAAAACAACAGGTGACTTTTTTATCTATATAAAAATAAATGCAACACCTCTTTTATAGGCGTGGACGAAGATTTGCCATGCTAAAACTGATCAGTATAACACTGGTATCAATTCAGTTCAGTTCAGTTGCTCAGTCATCTCTGACTCTTTATGACCCCATGAATCATGAACCACAGCATGCCAGGTCTTCCTGTCCATCACCAACTCCTGGAGTTTATCCAAACTCATGTCCATCTAGTTGGTGATGCCATCCAACTGTTGCCATCCTCTGTTGTCCCCTTCTCCTCCTGCCTTCAATCTTTGCCTACAACATTGGTATAGCTATTAATTTTAGACAAAGCAAACCAGATCAAGGAAATTAATTAGAGATTAAAAAACAAAACATTGCATAATGAAATGTTCAGTTGACTGAGAAAAGATAAAAAATTCTACACATGTATGCACCCCACAACAGTGTTGAAATACTATAACATAGACAAAATTGATAGCAGAGTAAAGGGAAATTTTTATGAAGTTTAAAAATAAAGCTGAAATTTTCAATCTCTTTCTTTCAGTTATTGATGGGTCAAACAGATAATGTCTATCCTTTGTTCAGCCTTTTAGTCATGTCCAACTCTTTGCAGCACCATGGACTGCAGTATACCAGGTTTCCCTGTCCTTCATTTTCTCCCAGAGTTTGCTCAAACTCATGTCCATCGAGTCAGTGATGCCATACAACTACCTCATCCTCTGTCACTCCCTTTTCCTCCTGCCCTCAATCTTCCCTAGCATCAGAGTCTTTTCCAATGAGTCAGCTCTTCATGTCAGGTGCCAAAGCATTGGAGCATCAGCATCAGTCCTTCACATGAATATTCAGGGTTAATTTCCGTTGGGATTGACTGGTTTGATCTCCTTGCTGTGCAAGGGGCTCTCGGGACTCTTGGCTAACATCACAGTTCGAATCAATTCTTTTTCACTCAGCCTTCTTTATGGTCCAGTTCTCACATCCATTCATGAATACTGGAAAAACCATAGCTTTGACTATATAGATCTTTGTCAGCAAAGTGATATTTCTGCTTTTTAGTATGCTGTCTAGGTTTGTCATAGCATTTATTCCAAGGATCAAGCATCTTTGAATTTCATGGCTGTAGTCGTCATTTCCAGTGATTTTGGAGCTCAAGAAAAGAAAATCTGTCACTACTTCCATTTTTTTCTGCTTTTTGCCATGAACTTATGGGACTCAATGCCATGAGGCAGAAACATTTGACAAAATTCAACATTCATTCATGAGAAACGCAAAACAAAACAAAAACATTATTTATATACATAATCTCAAAGGTTAATATTAAATGGCATAGGAAATAAGGGGATGGCATTGGATGGCTTTTCTAGATGTCTCAAGAACTTAATGGCAAATTCAGCAATTGGTGAAGAGATGATGGTGAAAGACAGGATTGTGATGGATTTGGGGAATGAACCCCAAGTAAATTCTAACCCTTTCCTTGGAATTCTTTAGATCAAGGGCCAAATTTGTCAAGGATTAAAAAAGTTATGGTTCATCTGTGTCTGCATCGCTGCTCTTCAAATAAGTTCATCAGCACCTTCTTTCTAGATTCTACCAGTATGTGTTACTATGCAATGTTTATTTTTCTCTTTTTGACCTACTTCACTCTGTATAACAGGCTCTAGGTTCATCCACCTCATTATGACTGATTCAAATGTGTTCTTTTTATGGCTGAGTAATGTTCCATTGTATATATATGTACCATAGCTTCTTTATCCATTTATCTTTTCATCGACATCTAGGTTGCTTCCTTGTCCTCGCTATTGTACATAGTGCTGCAATGAATATTTTGGTTCATGTATTTTTTTCGATTATGGTTTTTCAGAGTATATTCCCAGTCTATGACAGTCTAGAGTGGTGGAATGGGCTGGGAGGTCGGGTTGAGAGTCAAGATGGGGGTGGGATGCATATACCTATCGCTGATTCATATTGATGTATGACAGAAATCAACACAACATTGTAAAGCAATTATCCTCCAATTAAAAATTAATAAATTTTTTAAACGGTAAAAGGCAAAAAAAGTTATGGTACAAAACAAATGACAAAGATAAATGCAAATTCAATGATGTTTGCACAGAATCACTCATTTTACTAATAAGGAAGTGTAAAGATAGAGAATTAACTAACAGCTGGTTTAATGAACACTGTTTAGCCAAAGCTGAATTACACTCTCCTTGACTTACTTCATCAAGTGTCCACTCACTTCCTCAGATCACTGCATCATAAGTCTTGAGTCATCTCTTTGGTTGAAAGCAATTTACAGGATAATTTCAAGTTATCAAGGGCAATACAACAAGCACTAAATAGAAAATCAAATAAACTTTATTTCTTATTTTCTGCATGTGTTTCAAGAATATTTCAAGAAATAGTGTGAGGAAACCATTGAAAAGAGCCATAAGTGTACTGTTCATCCTGCTAATTATAGAGCTTATCATACTTCCCAGTAAACATGTAATTATAGCAATCATTATTTATTAAAATACTCCCCTCTCTCTCTCATGTTTTGCTACAGCTAGAGATTCTGGAAAAAGTATACAGTTCATCCTAATTATTTATAGAGTAAAAAGCAAAAACTCTGGATTTTTAAAGTGTTTTAGTGCTTTTGAGTAGACACTAACCATGACATAGGAAAAATGGTCAATAGAATAGGGTTTCATTCTGTCTCTGTAACTTTTTCACTCTGATCAAGTCATTTAATTTGACCATCAGTTTTATATTCTGTCAAATGGAGATACAAATTCATGCCAAAAATCTATCTGGTAGCATAAGATGATGAATATAATTCACTATTTGGGCAAGTATAAAAGTTGCATGGAATTTACAAGGAAATGATTAAGGATTAAGTTACAGTAGTTGTTAACACTATTATAGCTCCCCCCAAAAAGGAACTTCAGTTACACTGCTTTTATGCATGTCTAGACTCTTCAGATCAATGTCCCATAATTTATAGTATTATTTGCTAGTTTGAATTGGTTGTTTGAATAGGTTGAATTCTTTATATCCAACCAATATTGAAAACACTTAACTATCTCATAGCTTGGTGATTTTACACAAGATTCTCTGCCTGGTTTGAAATGCTCTCGATCTATATATTTGCTTGAAAAATTTCTATTTATACCTTAAGTCTCAGTTCTGTGAATCCTCCACAGACTCAAAACCAACTCTGTGACTTTACCCTCCAGCCATTAGAAATATTTCTCAACTATATGTTCCTTTAGCTCAGGAAATATGCCTTTTCATCATTATATGCTTGTGAAACTCATTGTAAATCTCATGTAACATAACAGGTCATCTATATATAGATTTAGTTATTTATTGGGGAATAATTGATACATGATAAATTGCGTGTGTTTAAGTAGTAGGTGTTGCGAAAGGGCATCAGAGGGCAGATACATTGGAACCATAATCACAGAAAACTAGTCAATCTGATCACAAGGACCACAGACTTGTCTAACTCAATGAAACTAAGCCATGCCATGTGGGGACATCCAAGACAGATGGGTCATGGTGGAGAGATCTGACAGAATGTGGTCCACTGGAGAAGGGAATGACAAGTNAACTAGTCAATCTGATCACAAGGACCACAGACTTGTCTAACTCAATGAAACTAAGCCATGCCATGTGGGGACATCCAAGACAGATGGGTCATGGTGGAGAGATCTGACAGAATGTGGTCCACTGGAGAAGGGAATGACAAGCCACTTCAGTATTCTTGCCTTGAGAATCACATGAGCAGTATGAAAAGGCAAAATGATAGGATAGTGAAAGGGGAACTCCGCAGGTTGGTAGGTGCCCAATACACTACAGGAGGTCAGTGGAGAAATAACTCCAGAAGGAATGAAGGGATGGAGCCAAAGCAAAAACAATACACAGTTGTGGATGTGACTGGTGACAGAAGCAAGGTACGATGCTGTAAAGAGAAATATTGCATAGGAACCTGGAATGTTAGGTCCATGAATCAAGGCAAATTGGAANGACACCAGCAAGGGGACATCTCAGGCCAAATAACCAACTTGGAGAGCAAAGAGCCCCACTCATCAGCAGAGAGTGCCTTAAGAACCCTCTGAGCCCCTTGGACATGGCCTTGCCTGTAAGAAGGCATAGAACCTGATCCCATACACTGGTGCAAGGCTCTAGGCCCAGGACCCTTAGATGCCTGTAGCTAGAGACACCTGGGCTCAGTTTCACCCACCAGTGGGAAGTACCAGGCCCAGAATCCCTGCCTCTGCCTGCCAAGAAGCCTGCTCTAGTCTGGGGACCATCTTGACCCACCAGCAGACGGACATCAGTCACAGGACAGTCACAGTCCCATAGCCAGTGGACTGAGCCCACTTACCAGCAGACCAGCACTTGCCCTGGGACTGGCTGGATCCTGATCCCCACCTATCAGAGAGCCAGCTCTAGCCTAGGACCAGCCTCCTTTACCAGCAGGGCAACCACAGTCCCACAATCAGTGGCCCCAAGTCACCCACTAGTAGGCTGATAGCTTCTCTGGGACTGGTTTGACACTGCCCTACCCACTAGGAGGCCAACAAAAGCTTTAGGAAACCTTGGACACTTCAGCCAGCTGTATCAGTTGGGACCAGTTGCATTCACTAGTGCCTGACACCAGTATTCTTGCCTGGAGAATTGTGTGCATGGGGGAGCCTGATGGGCTGCAGTCTATGGAGTTGCACAGAGTCAGACATGACTGAAGTGACTTAGCATGCATGCATGCATTGGAGAAGGAAATGGCAAACCACTCCAGTGTTCTTCCCTGGAGAATGGAGCCTGGTGGGCTGCTGTCTATGGGGTCGCACAGAGTCAGACACGACTGAAGCAACTTAGCAGCAGCAACAGCAGACACCAGCGCTGAGATCCCTGATCCCTGTAGCCAAATCCCAGGACCCAACACTACTTACCATTCATCTGGCACTAGCCCCAGTAACCAACTTCACTCACCAGTGGATAGAAATTCACCAAAGTGTCTCCTGGACTCTGAGTCTGCCCAAAAGTGAGCCAGTCTGAACCCCAACAAACCACTATCCTGCCCCAACCCCACCACAGGGTTCTATAGCCAGTTTCCTCCATGGCCTGGCTGCCTCAACCAGAAACTGGAAGCATCTGCACAATTCAGGGCCTGGCAACCAACTGGTCTAGGGTCCAGTCAAACCCTGCCCAGAGCAGTCAGCTACCATAATATTAAGATCCATGTGAGAACAGTGAGATAGAAGTAGAATAATGGAAATCACTGATGCTGAAATTAAAAAAGAAGAAAAAGAGCAGAAAGAAAAAAAGATAGTTTGATACCTCTGGGACAACACTGAGTGTGAGAATATTTGCATTTTAGGGGTTCCAGAAAGATAAAAGAGACAAAGAAGAGCTGACAAGATATTTGGAGGGATAATTGATGAAAACCTTCCTAAACCTAGAGGCTTTCCTCCTGGTTCAGCTGGTAAAGAATCCACCAGCAATGTGGGAGACCTGGGTTCGATCCCTGGATTGGGAAAATCCCCTAGATAAGGGAAAGGTTATCCACTCCAGTATTCTGGACTGGAGAATATATGAACTGTATAATCCAGGGAGTTGCAAAGAGTTGGACATAACTGAATGACTTTCACTTGCCCTAAATCTAAGAAAAGAAATTTACATCCAAGCCCAAGAAGCACAGAGCATTGCAAACAGGATTAATCCAAAGAAGATCACACAAAGATATTTTGTAATTAAAATGTAAAAAAATTAAAGCTAAAGAGACATATTAAAAGCAGTAAGGAAAAATCAACAGGTTACATACTAGGGAATTCCCATAAAACAGTCAGCTGATGTTTTAGCAGAAACTGCAGTGCTAGGAGTTGGACACAACTGAGCGACTTCATTTTCACTTTTCACTTTCATGCATTGGAGAAGGAAATGGCAACCCACTTCACTGTTCTTGCCTGGAGAATCCCAGGGACAAGGAGCCTGGTGAGCTGCCATCTGTGGGGTCACACAGAATCGGACACGACTGAAGTGACAGCAGCAGCAGCAGTAGCCAAGAACACTCTACCTTGCAAAGCTCTCATTCAGATTTGATGAAAATATAAAAAGCATTACAGATAAGCCAAAGCTAAAAGGGTTTGGTACCATTAAACTGACCTTATAAGAAATGAAATGCAAAAGGGACTTATCAAAGTGAAAAATAAAACTCTACAATTAAAAATATGAAAGCTGTAAAAGGAAAAACTCATCAGTAGATGAAAATATATAGTAAAGGCAATAAATTATCCTTGCACAAAGCTAGTAGAAAAGCTAAAAAGATAAAAGCAATATAATTACACCAACAATAAGCAGTTAAGAGATACATAAAACATTTAGATATATAATATGATTGCAAAAAAAGTAATCGTGAGGGTCAGAGAGAACAAATCGATCACTGTTAAAATAAATTTGAAATTAAGGTGTCAGCAAGCTAAAGCAATCAGATAGATAGGTAGGTAGATAGAGAGAAACTTCATGATAACCACAAGCCAGAAGTCTATAATAGTTACAGTACAGAGCGAAAGGGGTCTAGACATAACATTAAAGATAGTCATCAAATCACAAGAGAGCAAAAAAAGGAATAAAAAAGAATTATGAAAGAAACTGAAGAAAAATTACAGAAAGGCAATGAGAACATAAATATGAGCAATCTGTTTATATGTAAAGAGGCTAAATGTTCCAATCAAAAGACTGAGTGGCTGAATGGATACCAAAAAATGACCTGTTTACATGCTGTCTATAAGAGAGTTACTTCAAACCTAAAGACACACACAGACTGAAAGGGAGAAAATGGAAAAAGATATTCTATGGAAATGGAAATCAAAGGAAAGCTGAGGTAACAATACTTGTATCATGCAAAATAGGTTTCAAAAAATAAAGAAGACATGGCAGTTGTAAATATGTATGTAACCAGCATTCTGTGTGTGCCATGCTTAGCCACTCAGTTGTGTCTGACTCTTTGAGACCCCATGGACTGTAACCCGTCAGGTTCCTCTGTCCATGGGGATTCTCTATACTGGAGTGGGCTGTCATGCCTTGCTCCAGGGGAATAGAACCCAGGTCTCCCACATTGCAGGAGGATTCTTTACTATCTGAGCCACCAGGAAAGCCCAAGAATACTGGAGTGGGTAGCCTATTCTTTCTCCAGGGGATCTTTCTGACCCAGGAATCAAACTGGGGTCTCCTGTATTGCAGGCAGATTCCTTACCAGCTGTGCTACCAGGGAACCCATATGCCCATCATAAGAACACTTAAATATATAAAGTAAATATTAGTAGAAATAAAAGGTGAAACTTACAGTAATACAATGATAATAAGGGACTGCAATACCCCACTTAAATAAATGGACAGATCTATCATACAAAAAATCAGTAAAGAAACACTGGTCAGATATGACACATTAAAATGTATATACTAATATTTTTAAATTAATCAATGTGATATACCACATTAACAAATTGAAGAATAGAAGGCACATGGTCATCTCAGTAGATGTAGAAAAAGCTTTTGACAAAATTCAGCATTGATTTATTATTAAAAACACTCCAGAATATGTCTATAGAGGAGAGATTCCTCAAAATAATAAAAGCCATATATAATAGGCCACAACTAACATCATTCTCACTGGTAAAAAGTATTTCCTCTAAAATCATTAGCAAGACAAAGATTTCCACTTTTGTCACTTTTATTCAACATTGTTTTGGAAGTCGTAGCTATCAGACAAGAACAAGAAATAAAAAGAATCCAAATTAAAAAAAAAAAAGCAGTAATTATTTGCAAATGATGTGATCCTATACATAGAAAATCTGAAAGAGACCATCAAAAAAAAAAAAAAAAATAAAGAACAACCACCCAAAACAACACTCAAACAAAAAAAAACACAAAACCAAANAGAACAAGAAATAAAAAGAATCCAAATTAAAAAAAAAAAAGCAGTAATTATTTGCAAATGATGTGATCCTATACATAGAAAATCTGAAAGAGACCATCAAAAAAAAAAAAAAAAACCTACAGATCATAATGAACTTGATAAAGTTACAGGATGCTAAAGAAATCTGTTGCATTTCTCTAGTGCAAACAACGTATAAGAAAGAGAAACAGTTTCATTTGCAATTGCATTAAAAAGAATAAAATACCTAGAAATAAATCTATCTAATGATGCAAAAGACTGATAGTCAGAAAAGAGTAAGACAATGATAAAGCAATCGGAGATGTTGCAAACAGATGGAAAGATAGACCATATTTCTTGACTGGAAGAATTAATACTGTTAAAATAACCGTATGAGCCAAGACAATCTACAGATTTAATGCAATCCCTTCAAAACACCAGTGACATTTTTCACAGAAATAGAACAAGTAATTGTAAGATTTGTATGGAAACAAAAAAGACCCAAAATAGCCTAAATAATCTAAAGAATTGAGCTTGAGGTATCAGACTCCCTGACTTCAGACTATACTACTAAGCTATAATAATCAAGTCAGTACAGTGTAAAGTGCTGGCACAGAACAGATATATAAATCAATGAAACAAAATATAGAGAGCCCAGAAATAAACCCATGCTCTTCTAGTCAATTAATCTACTACAAAGGTAGCAATAATATACAATGAAGAAAAAACAGTCTCCTCAATAAGTGGTGCTGGGAATACCAGAGAGCTACATGTAAAAATAAATAAATAAATAAATAAATAAATAAATTAGAATACTTCTCACATCTACAAAAATAAACTCTAAATGTATTATAAACCTAAATGTAAGACCAGAAGCTATAAAACTTATGGAAGCAAACATAGGTAGAACACTCTTTGACATATGTTGTAGCAATATTTATTTTTTATCTGTCAAAGCAAAAATATACAAAAGCAAATATAAGCAAATGAGATCTAATATAACTTCAAGTTATGTATAACAAAGAACACCACTGACAAAATGAAAAGAAAGATTATTGAATGGGATAAACTATTTGCAAATGTTATTACTCATAAGAATTTAATATCCAACATATATATGAAGATCATATAATTCAATAACAAAAAGCAAATAACTGATTGACACAAATGAGGAAACCTGAATAGACATTTTTTAAAGAAGACATACAGCTTGTCAACATGAAGATGCACACCATTGCTAATCATCAGAGAAATGCAAATCGAAACCATAGTGAAGTATCACCTCACACTTGTCAAATTGACTATCATCAAAAAGACCAAAAATAACAAGTGTTGTCAAGAATGCAGAGAAAATTGATTTCTACTACACGTTTGGAGAAGGAAATGGCAACCCACTTCAGTATTCTTGCCTGGAGAATTCCATGAACAGAGGAGTCTGGCAAGCTACAGTCCATGGGGTCACAAAGAGTCAGACATGACTAAGCAACTAAAGCACCACCACACTTTTGGTGGGAATTTCAATCGCTGCAGCTACCATTGGAAACTTTATAGAGATTCTTCAAAAACCTACAAATATAACTATCATATGATCCAGTAATTCCACTCCTGGGTATATATACAAAGAAAACAAAAACATTAATTAAAAATGATATATGTACTTTAATATTCATTGTAGCATTATTTAATATAGCCAAGATATGGAAACAATCAAATATCCATCAATAGAGGAATGGATAAAGGAAATGAGCTTTATGTATACATAGCATTAAAAAATTATTCAGAAATAAAAAATAATGAATTTTACTATTTGCATCAATGTGGTTGAACTTGAAGGGTATTATACTTAGTGAAATAATAATAATTCAGAGAGAGAAAGACAAATTTTCAGTGGAAAATTCTGAAAGAGGTGGGAATACCAGACCACCTGACCTGCCTCTTGAGAAACCTGTATGCAGGNTAGTTTTCTTTTTTTGTGGTATCTTTGTCTGGTTTTGGTATTAGATTGATGGTGGCCTCATAGAATGAGTTTGGAAGTTTACGTTCCTCTACAATTTTCTGGAAGAGTTTGAGTGGGATAGTGTTACCTCTTCTCTAAATTTTTGGTAGAATTCAGCTGTGAAGCCATCTGGTCTTGGGCTTTTGTTTGTTGGATGATTTCTGATTACCATTTCGATTTCCATACTTGTGATGAGTCTGTTAAGATTTTCTATTTCTTCCTGGTTCAGTTTTGGAAAGTTATAATTTTCTAAGAATTTGTCCATTTCTTCCAAGTTGACCATTTTATTGGCATATAGTCGCTGATAGTAGTCTCTTAAGATCCTTTATATTTCTGTATTGTCTGTTGTGATTTCTCCATTTTCATTCCTAATTTTGTTGATTTGATTCTTCTCCCTTTGTTTCTTGATGACTCTGGCTAATGGTTTCTCTATTATATTTATCTTCTCAAAGAACCATCTTTTGGCTTTGTTGACTTTTGCTATGGTCTCTTTTGTTTATTTTGCATTTAATTCTGCTCTAATTTTTAAGATTTCTTTCCTTCTACTAATGCTGAGGTTCTTCATTTCTTCATTTTCAAGTTGCTTTAGGTGTACAGTTAGGTTATTTATTTGACTTTTTTCTTATTTCTTGAGGTAATGAATTGCTATGAACCTTCCCCTTAGCACTGCTTTTACAGTGTCCCATAGGTCAAAATTCTCCAAGCCAGGCTGCAGTAATACATGAACTGTGAACTTCCTGATGTGCAAGCTGGTTTTAGAAAAGGCAGAGGAACCAGAGATCAAATTCCCAACATCCACTAGATCATGGAAAAAGCAAGAAAGTTCCAGAAAAATATCTATTTCTGCTTTTTTGACAATGCCAAAGTCTTTGACTGTGTGGATCACAAGAAACTGTGGAAAACTCTGAGACAGATGGGAATACCAGATCACCTAACCTGCCACTTGAGNTCCCAACATCCACTAGATCATGGAAAAAGCAAGAAAGTTCCAGAAAAATATCTATTTCTGCTTTTTTGACAATGCCAAAGTCTTTGACTGTGTGGATCACAAGAAACTGTGGAAAACTCTGAGACAGATGGGAATACCAGATCACCTAACCTGCCACTTGAGAAATTTGTATGCAGGTCAGGAAGCAACAGTTAGAACTGGACGTGGAACAACAGATTCGTTCCAAATAGGAAAAGGAGTACGTCAAGGCTGTATATTGTCACCCTGCTTATGTAACTTATATGTAGAGTACNGGCCTGGCGTGCTGCGATTCATGGGGTCACAAAGAGTCGGACACGACTGAGCGACTGAACTGAACTGAAGGTATCATAAGAGATAGTGATACTCATCAAATATTATATTTACTACGGTTTTCAATATTCTTTGCAGTTAGTTGAGTCCACATGATTTGTTTTGGCCAATGGACTTAGAAGGAAAGTGACATGTCTCTTGGCTGAGATAATATAAAGTCCAACTCTCTGATTGCATTCCTATGACAACAAATAAGGATGGTGCAACAAGAGGACAGGTTTCTGAATAACTCTGGAGCAAACATGGCATCTTCCCCCAATCCCAGAAATATGAATGAAAAATTGACTTTACCGGGTTAAGCTAATTGTTACTGCATTATGACTTGCTGCTAAGTCACTTCAGTCGTGTCCGACTCTGTGTGACCCCATAGACTGCAGCCCACCAGGCTCCCCTGTGCCTGGGATTCTCCAGGCAAGAACACTGGAATGGGTTGCCATTTCCTTCTCAAATGCATCAAAGTGAAAAGTGAAAGTAAGTCCCTCTGTCATGTCCGACTCTTCACGACCCCATGGACTACAGACTACCAGGCTCCTCCATCCATGGGATTCTCCAGGCAAGAGTACTCCAGTGGGGTGCCATTGCCACTTAACCACATCTAATTAATATTTGCTGGCAAGAGAAAAAATAAAAATATAAATCTCAGGACAAAATTTCAAGAATATTTTTCTAAATATGTTTATTAATTTATAGGTGTGTGTGTTCACTTATACATGAATAGAAATACATCAAGGGCTAATAATTTTTATCTCTAAGGATGGGAAGTGAGAATTTCAGGAAAAGAAGATAGAACATGACAAGAGATGCTATGCTTCTAAGTGCCTGAATTTTTCAAAAACATATATTTATGTATTGTGTATGAAAAAGTTTTCTTAAAAAATAAGATCAAATTGTTTCTT